>JAAFCE010009058.1:5200171-5240898 GCA_013389805.1 Trigoniulus corallinus
ATATTTGAGTGGTGGAGAACCAAGCTGAATCCCAGTGAGTCAGATTCACCTTGTTTCGGACTGATTCTGAGTGATCCAGATTCGTTTGGTGTGAAGCGAGGCTAAGGCTGGTGAAGCGAGCCTAAGCCTAAGGCTCGCTTCACACCAATCTACCTTATCTACGTGTCTACCTGTTGCACAGTAGGACGGACCTTACCTTATCTACCTGTTGCACAGTAGGAATGATTCTTTTACGTGCCAGCGTCATTGTACACCACACAGGACCTCGGTTTTACTTCTCACCTGGAGAGGCACACTGGGAGCTTTTCGAGCGGGCATATTATGTTCGACACCCCATTTCTTGTCTGATCGCTGCAGTTTAGCAATGCAACCCCAGATAGTACTAGCATGGGTGGCCGCTTGGGAACACTGGCAACTGCTAATACCCATATCGTCGTAACAGCGTGGTGGCTGTGCAGACTCTGCATTAGAACTATGCATTGGACGGGGCTGTAATGACCATTGTTGCTGAAAGCTGTAAAACACCAACACTTGATTGAATAAATCGGGGCTTTTCGCTCATCCGAAAGAAGCCAACCTACCTTGATCCAATATCGACCTGGAACTTCTGGCGCAGATAATCGAGCACACTACCTAATCTAACAATGATTTATATGAAAACCTGCACTGTGGAATAAAAACCCACTCCAGCACATGACTGTACGCCAAAAGGGCAAGACGCAAGTGAGGGGTTAACAAGAAAAGGGTTAAATTGTTCTTCGAAAACCTTCTGCATTTGGAAACGGTACAAAAGTATCTGAAAGAATAAATTGAAATGTAATTCGGAATGAACATTAAAACGAAAAAAAGGAATCCAGGTTTCTTTCTTGTTTCATTGGTGTTTTAGGGCTCTTCAACTACAATAATGTAGAGATTGCAGACACTACACTAATGCAACGATTTGTCGGTATTAGCAGCACCCAGATTTCCCAAGCGACCACACATGTTAGTACTAGCTGGGGTTGCGATGTTTAACTTCAGTGATAAGACGAGAACTGGTGTGTTCAACGCAATACAATGGTCTCCCAAAAAAATCCAGGCATGATCTCACTGGGAACATTATTAACTAGATGTTTTTCCAAATACATGTATGAAATAATTCATTCATTTCTCACCCTTCTTTGAAGCTTATTTATAATGGTTCAAATGTGGCTTGTTGCGCCAATTGTTTGTTTGTTGGTGTTTTAGGGCCCTTCAACTACATTGTTGCTCCAAAGCAATCGGGAAATAGGCTGTGATGTGACCCATACAATCGGGGATGATTGAAGTGGAGACAGGCAAGTTGAGTCCTGTGTGATAGGAGGCTCCGAAACTAGCTGAAAGGGAAGTTTTACAGGACAGTGGTTAGTCCAGCTTTGATATATGGATCACAGTGTTGGGCAAGGAGGACGAACCACGTATATAGAATGCAGGTAGACGAGATACGAGTCTGCTGTACATGAGTGGCGTGTCGAGAGCTGATAAATTCGAAAGAGTAAATTAGAGATCGCCGGGGGGGGGGGGGTGAACATCGCCGAAAAATTGAGGGAAAATAGGTTGTTATGGTATGGACACGTAATGAGAGTATGGGTGGTGGAGGGCGTTCAGTCCACTTAAGGAATGCAGATGGTTTAAAGCACCCAGGGCAGGGGAGACTGAAGCAGACGTGGGACCAGGGGTGTGGGGTGGACGGAGACCGGGTGGGAGATTGGCGGGAGTAGAAGACTATCCCACAGACCCGACCTTGGTGCCAGCAGGGATTACTTGACAAAAAGCGCACGAAAAAAGGTTGCTGCAAAGAGGGTGCAACCAAAAAGCGGCACAGTGATAAAAGGACGTGATGACAAAAAGGCGCTTTGACAGAAGGGCGCAATGACAAAAGCATGCATTGAAAAAATAGGTGCAGAAACAAAAGGGCGCACTTTAGCGTCACAATTACATGAAAAATAGGTTACCTGTTGTCAGGTGCAAGCGTTATTTAATTTTGTAAGTAAAAATAAATTACACTGTAGAACAGCCAAAGAAATACGGAAACACCAATAGAGCTATTTTATGTATTTTTGTATGTTGTTCACGAAAATGACTTTCGTTTTACTGGGCGACTCTCAAATTTTTTGTAATTCTCCTTTTTTAAAATTTTAGTGACAGTTGTCAATAAAGCAGTAAATGACATACAGTATGAAAGAAATCTGACTGTACTTTAGCCGACCTATTGTCAATGGCCAGCTATTAGTCCTAGTTAGGCCTACTATAGGATACAGCTAGTGACCAGTTGATAGAAGAGGTTGATAGTTGATAATAGAGTTCCCTGACAGTGAGCCACTTGGAACATGAATGCGTCCTAATTTAATTGAATACACTGCAAGCAGCCCTTATAGGTCAAATCGGCAGTGGAGAGAATGACTCATTCCTAATTTGTAACCCACCTGAAGCATAGCATCCTTTGTCATGCATTGCCTACCTGCTGTAATGGCACTTTCTTGCAGAAAGTTCGCCACATTATACTCACCGAGGGCATTCCATTGTGGAATGACCCTTGGAAAATGACCAGTAATACAAGTCTATTTGTGCCCTGATCCCTTTTAATTTGAATAGATGATCATTTCTTCCTCTATACTCTGTAAGGGATAAGCTGCCAAAGACTTTCTATGATCATGTTTGACACTCAATCTCCGAGAGAAGAGATGTAACACAATTCTTGCTGCCCTCCTTTGAATCATTTCAATTTCCCAAGATAAACCTTGCCGAAAAGGGATACCAAATTGGACTACAATACTCTACAATTGGCCATACCAGTGAAAAACTTTCCTTTGTGCTGTCCCCTAGGACTCTATTAACCAAATGGAGGGCATGCTCAGTATTTCCAACCAATTTTTCAGTGTGCTCCCTCCAGGTGACCATAGTATTTAAAATAATTCCAAGGAACTTCTGGATCTTAACCCTCACACCACCTATGCAATAAGCAACATCAAATCACCTTCAGGACCTGCTTATAATAAGAAAGCTACATTTGTGCAGGTTTAATGGCAGTTACTCCCACTTTATGCTCCAGGTATACATCTTGTTGTCCAGGTGTACATCTTGGTATATAACCCTTCATACACCACCCTTGCAATGCAGGTGTCATCTGCAGATAGCCCTATGTCATTAACATAAATGCCTTATATCATGCCAAGTGCTGTATTAACATAAACATGTGTGTGGCCAAGTTGCTTTGGACGCACCAGTTCCCATTAGATCACTGAAGTTAAGCAGCGCACACCCACGTCAATACCAACTTGGGTGATTGGTAAAGAACGTTGGGTGCTGCAAATTAACCCTCTTCCTCATCCTTTCACCTACCTCATCATCTCCCGCGGGCAGCCTCCTAAGGGGTTGACCTGTTATGACTGCCTGGCTTACACCCCAACCCACAAACTAATCCAATCCGATTCATATGGAGTATGATATCTGATGTATGATGTCCATTTGAAATTAATGTTTTAATGTAACTGGGGCCCTATGAATTACCAGAGAACCTGACGTCCTCGGACAAAATGGAGAATAGATAAATAATCAGCATAACTTATCCAATAAATCTAGCACTAAGAGAGAAATGTATTTTTTCCAAAGTAAAAATTTGTTCTTCAGTGTTATTATTCATGAGGAATAGTTGATTAAAGTAGCAAATAGAGGACACTATCATCATCATGCCCTTAACCCACCTGTGGCAGGGTCGGGTACATGGCTACATGTAGGGATTTTTCGAAAGAAGATGGAATTATGAATGAATATATAGGGTTAGGGGTTGTTCAGGAGGGGGTAATAAGAGAAGAGAGGTCCGGGCCATCAAAGGAAAGCTGGTGTTAGAAGCATCCGGTTTAGATAGAGGAAGGCCATGGGTGCTTTATATACAGAAGGATATGATGTTGTGTGGGGTAGATGGAGACCTTGTAAGAAATAGGTTGGAAAGTAGAGCACGAACTTCGAGACTGGACTCTTCCAAAGGCAGACATTTAGGCATCGTAATCTGCTTGCTAACCCTACGGTACGCAAAATTAGATCATTTATTCTTAGTTGTTGTAGCCTTCTCACTATCTCAACTCTACCTGCAGCATTGTCACTAATACCTTTAATGCATCTCACATCCTTAAAGGAGCTAGGCACATTAGTAAATCCCTCCCTCTCATGAGTTGTCGTGGTCACAACCTGCTCTAACCCAGTACAACAGAGCTGCCTGAAAGAGCAGAATTTCCAACCGATTGCATGCTGTTCCACCTCACCCCTGGAAGATTGAAGTCTCCACCAAGAATATCTGTTGGGGCCGTCCTCCTATGATTGAGGTTCTCCAAAGAATGTGCCAATCTCAACAATGGATTTCGATCAATTCCTGGTGGACGGTAGAAGGCAATGACATAAGTCACCCCTCCTGCTTACCCACAGCATCTCACAGTCCCCCTCAAACCCTGCTTCCCTAGTACTTCTCAACGATTTATCTATAGC
This sequence comes from Trigoniulus corallinus, assembly GCA_013389805.1. NCBI lineage: Eukaryota > Metazoa > Arthropoda > Diplopoda > Spirobolida > Trigoniulidae > Trigoniulus > Trigoniulus corallinus. Next base: position 5,204,672 of record JAAFCE010009058.1, read on the forward strand.
TACAAACACCCCACCCCCTCTACCTGCCTCCCTTATTCAAGATGGATGAGGGGGTACTAGGACTTAACTCTCTCCTAATATATTCTGAAGACATGTTTGACTTAGTCCACTCGCCTCCTGCGAGTCACGTTTGACACGCATCTCACCTTCCTCGAGCACTGCAATTTGCTTGTGGCAAAAATCTGCACTCTTAAATACTTCTTACGCCGCCTGAAACTTTTTCCCCTCCCCAAGTTCTCATCTTTCGATCCTCTTATTCGGTTTTCTAGCTCATTCCTGATGGGGCTATCAAAGCTATGCCTCACCCCTCTCTGAATATCTTTCAGTAGCATTCTGTGTGTAATCTTCCGGATTCAGGCTGGTGGGTGTGTCTCCCCCTGGTGCAGGAAATCCAGTCTTCTTCCTTTTAGTAAACTGGTCATTTACTATAGCTTGGTGTGTCTCACAGGCGCCTTAAGAAACCCCAGGCATCCTTACCCCTTTATTGTTGAGTACCACAGGTCTTCTACCAACTTTCGGGAAACTCGAAGTTCTCGTTTCGAACTTCATACACCCCTACCCGTGCCTGAAGCAGTGGAATTCCCTCCCTTATTCACTTCGGTCCGCAGTATTTTCTTGTTCTGCATTCAAGTGCATCTCTAGTTGCACTAGTTTTAAAAAGAAAATTGTACGCTTACTTTTTATGAACCTGCTTTTTGAAGTTGTTATACTGATGTGTTTCCTAGTGCCCTGTTCTGACTGCAAATGTTATTATTAATAAATAAATAATACAGAATTTTCCATTACATTTGATCAGAAATTGATTCAGATGTTACCCATAGGATCAATGGAAGGTCCCAATAAAGTAGAATTAGGAAAGAGCATATTGGAGTAGTCTGGGAGTGGAGTGATGCAGCAGGCCATGCTGGCTTACGATTTTGTTGGTGACGTCATCGTCTGGTGAGGCACTTCGAATTTCCCGCATCACCAGCATGACGTCATCTTTCTACTCTACGTTCCAGAATTCTAAAAGTTTGAATTCTATTCAAACTCAACTTTTGATTTTGAATTCTGGGACGTTGAATTCTATTCAAACTCAACTTTTGATTTTGAATTCTGGGACGTGAAGAAAAAGCAGTTAGAGAGTTCGATGTACTCTTTTCAGTAGCCTAATTGTGTAGTCGGTGTCAAACGACAGTCTGTCTAGTTTTCACTGAATTTATTAATTTTGTGATTATTGTTAATTAATTACGATTTAATTAAATCGGGTTAGCTTATTAAATTAAAAGTTAGGTAGTTCTTTGGATCGACACAAATACAAAAATGCTACAGTGGTATGGTCATGTAATGAGAAGAGGTGGAAGATAAGCGGTAGTGGAGGGCCATCAACAGGCTGGAAGACTGGCAAAGACATAATAGTTGTCCTGTTGGAGTCAGAAACCCACTGGCGAATTTTGTTAAATGGTATTTTCACTCATCTGGTTTCCGACCTAATGCTCCAACCACTATAGTGCGCTTATTTATTACTGTCGGTCTATTTTCCACTTGCGGCAGTTTCGTTCACTTTCGCTAGGGTTGAACTCAGCAAGATTTGTGTCTCCTTCACTGCAGCGTGAAGAACTAGAAAAGGACAAACAACATGTTCATCGTTACGTTAAAAATGCTCCTCACTAACAAATCATAATAGACCATAAAGCCTATCTGGTTGTTTGCTATCTCTCAGGTTTGGGCACATCCAGGCACAGTTCGTCGTTGCGTAAAAGATACATTCCAGTATACCGTGGAGCAGTTGTTCTCAGTCTGTGTTCAAGTTTTCTTGCAAAGAATTTCATGCAAAATAAAGGTGTTAGAAACAAATTTAAAATGATTTTAGATGGGGTTGTAATCAGCAAACGCAAATGACATACAGTAGTTGTTCGTTTTATAGTTACACTATGTAAAGTGGTAGTAAGTGTTCCGTGCAAGTAAAATGTGACAGTTTAGTGTTACCTGACTTCAAAAAGATTGAGAACCACTGCTGTAGAGATACCGCACTGGATTGCTGTGCCTGTGGTTTTTAGTCACAGGGAGAGAATCCGCAGGTCAATCTGGGACATTGACCCCCCCTCCCCGTCACCCAAGAAAATCATTTTTCTCTCTTCTCAAAAAGTTATTTAAAAATAAATAAATGAAAACGAAACATACAAATACAGTTTAAAAATATTAAGAGTATAAATAATTTGCGTTCTATTTGCCCATATGTCACTCCCCACACATCAAAATATGCTTCAAATGGGACTCCGAAAGTAATACGATCCACATGTGCAAATACTCATCATCCTCTCACTAGTATCCCGCCTGTAGAGAGGTGTCTGCGATTTCTTATCCTCCAGATCTGCGAGTTATTACCCGACAGATCTGCGAGTTCTTATCTTGCTAGGTCTTCCCCTACTGGTGCCACCAATCACCTTCAGTCCCAAAATGGAGAGAATAACTTCCTCCTCATCACATGCCTATGCCACCTCAACGTTTTTTCTCTAATCTTTTCTGTGATGTTTCCTGCCCCAAAGCTACCATTAATACACAGTCAGGTCTCTTTTTATGCGGGGGATACGTTCCTCAGAAAAGCGCATACAGTGAAACCTCGATTTGCTAGCACAATTCGCTCCAGAAACGTGCTTGTAATCCAAAGCAATCACTACATTTGGACACAAAACAAAAAAATGATTCTTAAGCTGGGTTTACACTGCGTGAAACATACTCGCCGCAACTGATTCCACAGGCTTGCAGCAATCTCGCCCGTCTCGCCCTCCCTGTTTACATTGAGCAAAATATTGCGCGAAGCAAGCATGCAAAACGTATCTAGATTACCAGTGCAAGAAGTGGGAGTGGCGAAACCCTTTGATGCTCGTCCAAAAACCGACAGTGCGGTGGCTCACCACGAGGCTGCCTCACGCAGCAAATTTCGGGGCGAATCCCCATTTACACTGCACGAGTATGTTGCGTGCAGTGTAAACCCAGCTTTAGGATCAGTTATATAGGATAGTTATTTAGGATCAGTTTTCCAGAGCAACAGGGAAATAGATCCTGACGTGATGCATAGAATTAATGCAGGATGGCTGAGGTGGAGGAAAGAAAGTGGGGCCCTGTGCAACCGCCAGATCCCAATAACGTTGAGTTTGTTGTTGTTTGTTGGTGTTTAAGGTCCCGTCAACTACAAGGTCATAAGAGACCCGTCCACTGCATAGTTCTAATGCATACACTGCACAGACGCTACACTAATGCAACGATATTGGGTATTAGCAGTACCAAGCTTTCCCAAGCGACCACCCATGTCAGTACTAACTGGGCTTGCGTTGCTTAACTTCAGTTATCAGACGAGAACTTGTGTGCCCAACGCAACTCGCAACTCCCCGAACAATTACAAACCACTTCATCTCCCACAAGCAGCCTCTTAACAGTTCGGCCTGTTATCACTACTTTTGTTACCCTCAACCCGTCAGTGTAACATAACTTTCATCATTAGAATTGACTGTCTATGCAATAGATCTCTTTGGTATAGGCCAGTGGTCGGCAAACTGTGGCTCATTGGTCCCTTGAATGCAGCTCTTCCACAAATGACTGTTTTGGTGGGCAGGCTTGCACAGCAGTAAAGTTCAGGGGACTTGTTTGTGGGTATTTTAGGGCCTTTCAACTACAAAGTCATTACAGCCCTGTCCACAGCATATTACTAGTGCAGACATTACACTAATCTAACTGCACAGAAACTACACTAATCTGACGATTCTTGGGTATTTGCAGTACCCAGTTTTCCCAAGCGGTCACTCACACACAGTTTTCAAACATTTTCACACACTATTGGGTTAGGGAGGAAGCCAAACAGCCATAACAGGCTGAACCCTTAGGAAGCTGCTTGCAGGAGAAAGGTGTGGAGGATGCAGGAAATGGGAAACTTCCACCACCCAACGTTCTTAAATACTAACCTTCTTGAAGTGCAATGTTGTTACTAAACAGTAGTCCCTGAGACTACCTATTTGTTTATTAATTTAATAATTCAAAATGTGATTCAAATGCACATTTTTTATTATTAAACCAATTTTCAGCAAAAGGTGCATAAACGCACCTTTTCTATATAATTTTTTTTCCTGAAAATGTGACTTAATATTGCTTTGCAAGTAATTTTATTTCAATAGCATAAGATTAGATTTACTATAAAATAATTTTTTAAGGAAGTTATAAGCAATGTGGAATGTGATAAGAAAAATCCTTAATGGCCCTAAAATGGAATTTTGTGTTGGTCATGTTGTAAAATTAATTAAAAATGGTATATATTAAAAATCACATTTTCTGCCAGTTGAATTATGATATTCAAACGTTAAATAACATATCTATTTTTTGTAAGTGTATTTTTATCCTCTAATCAAACTTCTCACTCTAATGAGAAGAAAAGGGTGCGTTTATGCGCCATTGGCTGTGACAGTTGTCAGTACAGTCTTGCTTGTGTTGTTTTCATGGTGTGGATTATTTTGTGGTTATGGTTTTCTTTCAAACTGTAAGTTAATCAATAGTTGTATTCATCAACAAATTCTTTAAGTTGAGTGTGGAAAAATATGTTACTCAAGAAGAAATTCTTAAAGCAATAAGTTTTAATTTTGGTTTGTTGGTGTTTAAGGTCCCGTCAACTACAAGGTCATTAGAGACCCATCCACTGCATAGTTCTAGTGCATAGTCTGCACAGACCCTACACTAATGCGACGATTATTGGGTATTAGCAGTACCCAGCTTTCCCGAGCGACCACCCATGCAATAAGTTTTAATGCAATAGAAGAAAACGAAAATGCAATAGAAGAAACTATAAATGATTCTGGGGTAGCATCACCAAATGATATTGTTAGAAATTTAGAGCTTCATTTAGAAGGTGATAAAAATACAAGTGATGCATCAGCTAGTACATCTAACAAAAGGAAAATGAAGATAGGCAACTGCCACTTGTTAGTAAAGGATTTGTTCACGAAATTGATAACAGTGCCCTAAATTTAAAAGAAAATTTTCTAACCTATGACCGCTTTTTGACATTTCAAATAAAATGTTTATTCAGCTTGGAGTTTTTCATCGTTTGGTTCCTTATGTTTTTCATCACTCTGCAAAGATGTTTATTACAGGAAAAAAAGTGAGATTTAATTTTAAACTTTAGTGTTTCACTTCATGTACAGGGTATTTATTTAAATTTAATCCATATGGTGGGGCAAGCAGTGAAATTCAGAGGATAGGTCTAGGATTAAGTGCTTGAGTAGTTTTTGATAGCTAAACAGTAGTTTTTGATTGCCCAAATGCATCTAGATTTTTTTCTACAATAAAAAAGTGTTATTTGGGATGTAAATAATGTGTTTTCTAAGAATTATTAAAATTGGCAACCGATTTCTAGTCCTGGCCGAAAATGGGTTAAAGTATTAGGTAACAAACGTAAAATTTAAATCAGTTAAACAATTACAAGGTTTCACACTCTACACATATTTCCCCATGATGTTCCTTATAAGTAGCCCAAGAACAGCACTTGCAGCAATATCTTGTCATTCCCTTCATTTTATTTGGACAAAATGCACATATTTTCCGTTTTTCAGGTATTGATGTTGAGGGACATTCTTCAGGAGTAGGTTCTTCAAGGATTTTTCTTAACATCATATGTCGTGCCATATGTAAATTTCAAAGGCAAAGAATGAGGAACAGGGCAGTTTTGAAATGTCAATAAATGTCTTAGTTTCAGGAAACTAAGAAAACCATTGATTTTTGACATTCCAGTAGTTTGATAGACTACTGTTAAGTAATTAAGGGTTAATAACCACCCATGTTGGTATTAACGTGGGCTGGCATTGCATAACTTCAGTGATCTCATGGGAACTGGTGTGTCCAACGCAACTTGGCTGCACTCATGTTAGTAATAGCTGAGGTTGTGGTGCTTAATTTCAGTGATCAGGTGAGAACTGGTGTTTCCAATGCAGTTCGCCACTCACGATCAGGTGATAAAAGACACAGCACAGGCGGTATGTGGCATGTGGAGGCACAGTTGAAGGTCCTTTGTCCACTGCCACAACGCAACTGCAACTCAATGCAATGCCACTTTCGTCCACAGATGCAACTCATTGGCAATAGTTGCTCTTGTGATGCCGAGTAGTTCAGATGAGGAGAGCGTTGTGCAAATGGTGCGAATTCCTTGACAGTTGCAATGAAACTGGCATGCTCAGTTGAGACGCAACTCGTTTCCTACCGGTTGCCTTTACATTGCGTTGCTGTTTTATTGGTGGGAGAAGTTCATATTGTTAACATGAGTCAGACTAGCATGCAACTAAAAAGGAAATAAAATTTGATTAGTTTTCAGTCGAGTTGCAGTTGTGTTGCAGCAGTGGATGAAGGATCTTATGCACGAGTTAAGTGAGACATTCAGTCAGCAGTCTCATTTTGTAAAGTGGTCAGTGCTTTCGGGTCCACAAATCACACGTGGGTGACAAAAGCATCTTGTTGAAACAGAAAGTTACCTGTATTTTTGTAATCGGCCATTTCGAAAATTTTAATTGTTATCAATAAATAAGATCATTAAGTTATAAATGGTGTTACTACACTAGAACTCCGACTATACGAATTGCTTTCAGAATTTCACAAAAAAAATTAAGAGGGAATGTACTGCGATTTGCAAAATAACGCGCGATTTGTTTGCCCAAAAACGGATACTGACTGTCAAACAGCTTACTTTGACCAAGATGTCCAGCAAGCAATGACTTTCATTTACAGTATGCTATATACACGTACATACTGTGGGGGAGACTGTTGTATCTAGAACATGGTGTACCTAGAATCACTTTGAATATCTGGCACATGTCGCCATTTAGGTGGCTGTTATGGAGATATACCATTCTTAGGGACATACTGGTTTATACTTGTGAGTTTTGGCATGCTTGCAAACCAACCATGTGTGCAATGCCAAAAAGAAATTTTTGGACACAAGAAGTAAACGGTTTTGCCTCCATTAGAGTGTGATTTTTCATTAAGCTAATCTACACAGATTACATTCAATATTACTATTGAATATCCTATTATTTGGTGAGTAAAATGAGCATAAACTCTAACAATTATCTTATATAATCACGTGTCAGTAGACATTGTTGTTGAAAAGTGCATACCCTTGTACCTAGGACCACAATTGCATCTTGTACCATGAGCCAGTTGTTCATGGCACAAATTAAGAGGGACAACATTTATTTTGTGTCTTTCTGATTTTGCAATTAAAACAAAAATGACAAGCAGTGGAGAAAAATGGTGCCAGGGTCCGCTCTAGCGCTTACATCACCCCTACAGAGACATCTAGCACTTACATGCAAGTTCAAGCAGCAGTTTTTCTCACACTTACAGCCAAAATGGTGCTCCTACATTTTGGCACCCCAAACTAATGCTCGGGTTGCACCTCCCTAGAGCTGGCCCTGATGGTGCAGTGGCGTAGCCAGGATTTTCTGAAGGGGGGGATATGACTGTCAATAGCATATATTGCGCTTCGCTGATCCATGATAACCAATTGTTCTTAGGCAACTTTTATTTTACTTTGAAAAAACTAGACAAAAATGCAACGTCAATACTTATTAATTTTGCTATTCAAATTTGACAACACTTATTGTGACTATATAAGACAAAGAATATAATACACAAGTTTTCACAAGACAAAATCCAATCGCCTTTTCTTTTTAAGTAGCTTTTTAAGTAGCCTTTTCTTTTTAACAGTGCTAATCCATTTAATCTTGCTTCACTGGTGGTATTCCTGAGATAAGTTTTCAGACGACGAAGTGTTGAAAAAGAACGTTCACTGGAACATGTTGATATTGGAAGTGTTGCCAAGATTTGGAGCAACTTTTGAACATTAGGTTGCAATGTAGCATTGCAGATAATGAGTGCATCTAAAGCATTTTCTGGAAGGTTGTTGCTCTCCAAATGTGACAAACGACGATACCATAACCTGATTTCTGCAACAACCATGTCAATATTGGAATCAAGATCATCTGAGTAAAACTTTGCCAGTTGCTGGATATCTTGTAGCTGTTCTTCAGATGGTATATTGGTTGGAATTTTAGGGAGAAGACATTGGAAACCATTAAGTATTTTTTTGTGACTTACAAATCTGGCTTGGAGCTGATTAATAAAGGAATCTAGAAAAGGAATGTAGATTGCAACCTTGTAGTATTCTTAATCAGAATTGACTGGAATATTGAATCTGTGTGATTGTCTTGCAGTTACTCATGGTCTCTTTAATGAAAATTCATACTTTTCAGCTAGAGTTGACACAGCACTATACAACTTCTTAAATTCATTATCTGCATTTTCATGCAAATACTTCACTTCATCTATGCTGTCTTCTGCAGAATGCATTGCTTCCTCAAGATCGATGTTTACCTTTTGCAATTCTTTGCAGAGCTGAACACTGTATTTGAACACATGAGCTGTACATTGTAGTGCTACATTGAATTCAGCTTGTTTCATGCTACAAATTAGCAGTTAGGCTTGAAGTGATGAATTTGTGTCTCTCCACTCAACAATATCTCCCAGAGCAGAAAATATAGCATCCTGTAATTCCAGGAAAGATGAAACTGAATTGTGCCTTTCAATCCATCTTGTTGCACACATCTGTGTTAATTTGGTTCTTTTGGTGTCTCAACAGACCTCAAGTATTGCAGAGGATAATATGTTTTGTCTTTTCGGAGTGTTGAAGAAATCATAGACTTTTCCAATTATTCCCAAACAGTTCTGGACAGCTTGTACTTCACAAGCATTTGAAATTGCAAGATTTAAGCTGTGTGCAGAACATTGGATATATATTGCTGTTGGTATTTGAGATCTAATGTGTGCTTGTACACCATTGAACTGCCCACTCATGGAGGCAGCTCCATCATAGCCTTGTCCTCTCATTTTACTCAAGTCTATACCATAAGAATGTAGTTCATCAAGTATTTTGGTTGCAATTCCTTTCCCAGTGGTTTCTTCAAGAAGTGCAAATTGCAGAAATATCTCACGAACAACAGTTTTTTGCATATCAACATATCGAACACATAGTGATAGCTGTTCCTTTCCAGAGATGTCAACCGTTTCATCAGCTAAAATGGAGAAACATCCAGCATCATTCACTTTCTTAACCAGTTTTGATAGAATTATTCATTCTGAATTGTTGGGCTGGTGTAACGAGCATTACCTGCATCTAGACACCCCGCACATGTAGCGAATCATTCGCATCTCAACCACTTGCATTTGCCTTTCATGGATCTTCCTAACTGCCCAGCACTCTGACCCATGCAGCAGAGCAGGCCTAACAACGGCTTGAATCATGCATTATAGAACAACGCATGTTATACAAAGCAGACGAATTATGTCCTTTGCATGGGCAGAGGCGTAACTGGGGGGGCAAGGGGGGACAGATGTCCCTGGGCGCAGAAGGCAGGGGGCGCAAAAATGTACAGCAAAAATGCGCTTAGTGGGTGCCAGAGGGCGCAGATTTTGGCCTTTGTCCCCGGGCGCAGAATACCCTTGGCCTGCCTCAGTATGCCACTGTGCATGGGCAAAATTGCTAATAAGAACATGTTCACCTGCGCAGGACGTAATTCGTCTGCTTTGCATAACATACGTTGTTTTCTAACTGATCACTCAAGCTCTCTAACGAGTGGGAAACGTATGTTTATGATTTTTGCTTGTCAAATTAGACAAAAATTGTCATTTTTGTTGTCAATGTTTGGTTGTATACATGTGAAACAATTTTGATAATGAAAGTCAAGTTAACTATGGCTAACTATGGTTTTAGCAGCATATTTGTAAGCATGGCCCAAGATACAAGGTGGCTGTTTCAAGGTACATGAGCATATTGTACCATGATCCACTTTGCACCCTCTCACTTTTTTCCCTTGAATCTTTTTCAGGTGAGTTGGTGGGTTACATATATATGGTAATTATGTCAATAAGATATCAAAGCATCAACTGAGACAGGTGACCCCACGAAAATGTTATTAGGGCTAAAGCTACAATACTTTTTCAAAATAGTGGCCCTAGGTACAACAGTCTCCCCTACTAATGCACAACCCTTTTAAGTATGCATAATATGTAAATGTGTTGTCTTTTCATTTAATTAATTAAAAGCTTTTTTCATTTAAAAATAGTTTTTTTCTTCCATTTTCAACATACAAGCAGTGATAAATTATATTAGACCCTTTTTTCGGCAAAAATCCAATTATCCGAAAGGGGTCCGGATAATTGGAGTTCTACTGTACCTAGATAGTTTAAGTTTAAGAAATTTGGCTCTCAAAAGAAATCTCCATCATTGTATTGTTGATATTTGGCTCTTTTGACTGATAGATTTTTCAATGGCAATGTAAACTTAAACTTTGTGATGACGATTCTACCAAAGTTTTATATAATTCGCAGTATGCAGAATCACTGTTATGCAGGTGTTTCAGAATTGGGCATCATTAACAAGCAAGTGATTTTCTAATTTACTGCAAAGATGAAGACTATCGTGAATTAATTTTGCTGTGAGAGTGGCTGGTCTTTCCTCAATATCATTTTCACTTTATGGATCTGCTACTGCATCTAAAGTTAATCTCATTGTCATTTAAGACATCATCTACCAGCATCCTTCATCATTTTTCCGCAGCTGGTTGCCGGCCAAAGCTGCATTCCCTTTGCTTATTTATCCTCTGTCTACCATTCATTGTTTGGGGAATTACAACGACGACAGGGGGCGAGCTCCTACATCTAGAAATTTTGCCTTACCTACCCGTTGCATAGTAGAGAGGATACCGCCAACACGGGACCTGGGTTTTAATTTTAGAACATTCACTGCATATTGCTTTCAATGTGAAGCTTAAATGTAAATGCAAAGGGTCACGAATGAAGTTAAATATCAATATGTTATTGTTAAGTGTCATTTACAAGTGGGAATCTCCTATTGCATACGCTGATTTCTGACTGGCTAATACAATGATCGTTGGGTTTTCTCTTCCCATGAACCACTCAGTGTCATGGGCCTTAGACTCCCTATACATCCCTGAACAAGCATAAAGTATGCATAATTGGCCATTTCTTTAAATCAAATGCAAACTGCACAACTTCAAAATCACATAAAAATAAACTGCATAAAAAGAGTCCCAACTGTAGTCGTTTCGGATGCTATTGGCTCATGACAGCCCACTGAGTTAGTGCAGCTTTCACATCTTAGGACAGTTCTGTACACTTTGCATTTCAATTTATTGGGACCCGTTGGAATAATAGGACCCCACTTGCATGTCTCCGCTTTAGTCATTTGTATGGGGATATACTATAGAAGCAAAATTTATTTTGACAAATCACTAAACGGATTGTTAATTCCGGGACGCATAGCTGAAATCCAGGACTGTCCCGGAAAATCTGGGACGAATGGTCACCCTGTCCTTATGGAAAGGGAAACCTCTGGTCCCCCTTCCATGGGGAGACGCAATCCTCAGGTCGTCCCCTGACGTCAATGGAGTGCCCCAACGAACTGTAGACCCCTGGGTGACCCCTTAAGATCACTGGGTACTGCTAATACCCAAATCGTTATAACAGCGTAGTGTCTGTGCAGACTCTGCATTTTAGCTAGGCAGTATACGGGACTCTAATAACCATTGTAAATAGTTGAAGGGCACTAAAACACCGTCAAATAAAAGACACTTGAGCTCCTGTGAAATGATAATATTTATGCAACCGGCTGCAACCCCTAACCTTATTTGTCGTTGGCCTATTGTTATTCATTGGAGTGAGGCCACACACCTGGAAATTTTGCCGAACTACACTGATATATTATTCTTTGCATCAGTAAGTTGTTGTAAGACACGCCTCGCTGGTGCTGGAGGCAGCGTGCTCGACTCACTGCGTCAGCGGTTCCAGGTTCGATAATGGATCGAGGTTGGTTGGCTTCTTTCGGGCTAGAGAGAAGCCCCGAGTGTGCCTTCCTTCGGATGCCCCGCGTGGTGTACGATGGCATTTTCATTTAAAGCACCCTCTCTACTATGAAACGGTTAGATGACGCAAAATTCCCAGGTGTAGGAGTTCACCCTGTTGGAGTGCCCCACAGAATAGTAGATCGACTATAAAGTAAACATACGGGCTGCAGCTTTTGTCGAGAGCCGTCTGCGAAAAAACACCGTTCAATACGCGTGTCCTGCGTTCAACCTGCGTGTCCATTCAGAGGGACGTGATAGCTACCTGACCCTACCATACAAGGGCAAAGGCTAATGAGTCGCTTTTGCATCAAGGGTTGTTTTATTGTGAGATGACATCGAACAGCACAGAAGCCTATGGTTGTACTTTCCATCCGATGGAAAGCGCCCCGGAGGCCTCTATCACTCTCCTGTTTGTTTGTTGGTGTTTTATGGCCCTTCAATTACATGGTCATTTGAGTCCCCTCCGCCGCGTAGTTCTAATGCAGAGACTGCACAGACGCTACACCCAGCGGCCACCCATGTGAGTACTAGCTGCGGTTGCGTTGCTTAACTTCGGTGATCAGACGAGAACTGGTGTGCCCAACGCAATTTGCCGCTCCCGTCTCACTCTCCCTCTCTTGAATTAATGCAACCACCTCAGTTCTGGGTCGAATCTAGAACTGTGACAGGCAGATGAGAGGGTCAGTATTCAGTGATTACATTACTCCCAACAATATGTGTATCAAGTTTTGTCGGCGTGTTTCAGCTGTTGACGTTGGAGACAGCATCCATTATCTACGTGGGCCGTTCTTAGTATGCCCACTACTCACTAGAAGGCAGTACGATCGCAGTAACATTGCCTGAATTGCCCTCTTCTTTTTTCGCAGCTCTGAGCTGATCTCGGAGTTGTTTATTTATTTCTCTAAACGACGTTGGCGTGTTGTCTGCGTCTGTTTATTTAGGTGTGAGTTATGTTGAAATTCAGGGGTAGAAAGCGAACGAGGGGGAATTGTTAACGTTTGTAGTGGTAGTGTGCTACAAGCAGGAAGAGAGCGAGGGGGCAGTAAGGTTCTGCAAACGGTATGTGCGTATCACCTGATGGCGCTGCTATCGGGTTGTTTTTCAATCTTTTCAATCATTCACCCCCTTCTTTCTAACACCCTTTCCCCCTTTCTTCATTCTGTTTGTGTGTTATTCATCAGTGTTCGAGCATCAGTGAAGCCGAGCGAATCTCCTCGTTATTTCGAGTTGGAATCGCGACTGTGAAGCGTCGTCGCCGCTGCCGTCGCGTTACAGCATCATCTTTGTAATTCTTCTGCCTGCCATCACAGGGTGGCAGGAGTGACATGAGAGTCCTCTGTCTGTCCGAAGACGGATATCCATAGGTTTACCTATCTGTTGCCCCATTCAGTGGACCTTTCCTTCTTCCCTATCTCCTCATTTTCCCATCCCAACTCTTCTTCAGCTATAGGTTAAGAATCCATGGCGATTTTAGGCTGCAATTTGCTGCTGGACTTTACAGTGATGTTGACACTTTTCGTCCATGGTCACTGTTGGTGTCCACTAATTTTTCTGGAATACAGTTTTGTGCAGTGCCCTATACAACAACCCTCTTACCTGTTGTTGCTCCGTACCATCAAACCGTCTCCGGGATATACGGCCTGTGGTGTTGCTGCTACTCCACCAAGTTTATGGCGATATGATTGGGCTTTGTTGGGTTGCCTGCAGTGAGTAGGCACGGCCCGTTTGCCACCGTCTTCGTCGCACTTCTGGTGTCCCCGTTTTCATTGTTACTTGCGTTGTTCTGGTCGAAATTTGGACATGAATGAAGCTGTAGCGGCGTTTATGAACAGCAAGTTCGTTCGCAGTTTCAGTGAGAGACTTGCCGGTGGGCTAAAAGTGCGTCGAGCTGAACGATGGTGGCGTCGGTTACGTGAACAGAAATTGGCAGGTGTGTATTTAAGATGTCTCTCATACTTGGTTACGTGTACTTTGTGATTTTATTTGATTTAACGGAAGGAGACAAAAAATTGGCCTTTTGTCACTGCATGGCAGAAACCATTTAGAGAAATAACATTCTAGAGCGAGAGAGACCCCTAGTTTGCCTTCTGTTGGATGAGCAATAAAGCTGTGGCCCAGAGTTGTGTGACCATGCCACTGCTGCATACAGTACCTTAGGAACTGGTTGTACATGAAGATAAATTTACATGTAGGCCCTACTACGACCAAAATTTACAGATGTAGCAGCTTGCCTGCACTTTTCTTTCCTTGTGTCGAAACTTTCACCTAAAGGTCCGAAGTGAACCTTCCGGATGACTGGTAAATCCGTGGCCCCGCATGGTGGGTCTGTACTACATCACCAAAGCATGTAGAAGGTACCCTCCCTATTTCATTTTTCCCAGCTCGCATCCCCCTCTGGTGTCGTTAAATAAGCAAGGCGTTGCAGCATTAGAACGGCAACCGGCTGCATAGCAGTGTTGTTCAATAATTAAACGATTTGTTCCAGGTTTCAGTCGGCTAACTGGGTTTCCGATCCTGTCAAAGGTGGGAAAACGGTCAGGAATGATGAGGTCGTTTAGAAGTTAAATATGTGAAAGTATTGGTGTTTAGTGTGTGAATTTTGGGAATGTCATTTGCCCCTTCGGTGGTTTGAAATCAACTTACTTGCCGACAAACAACTTGCTTGTATCACTCAGAACTGAAGTCTGATTAAGGGTGATCAATCAGTAGACAGTTACGAGCACGTGCTGAGATGTGTCGTGTCCCTCCACCTCTATTGGGAACACTGAGGACCTCTCTCAATCCAGTGACTGTTTTGATGCTTAGGAACTATTCTCTTGTGCCTACCTGTGGATGCCTGCGCTCAAATCGCGATATTTGCCGTAGTCATTTCTTATTTGCCGGCCTTTCTATTCTCCTAATGCCATGTTGATGTTCTCTCCAGTAGTGTATGCTTTTTGTCCTATATGTTTTCCTTTCGTCCTGCATATTTTCCAGATGTAATGTAGCATCTTTAGGCCCAAACCCTACTACCTTACAAGCGGGTTTATCTACGAGTTGTTTACCGTGCCGCCTAAGAAGTTTAGGTGATCAGCAAATTTTGGGTTCGCTCTACTTTAGGAATTGCAGAGGCCCCTCCCGTTTACTCCATTCAAACAATTTTTTCCATATTTTTTATTTTATTGCATTATATTTGTTCTGGGTAACGAAGACCACTTATTAGCTGGAGAAGAAAATGGAAGGCAATTCTGGATTTGATTTATTTGATTATTTGACGTCAGTTTCTCTGCTGCTACCAGAGAGAACCGAGCTCCAAGACCTCGGGATACTGTCGTTTTATATGTAAGTTATATACTATTCCGTGTGGAAAGGGTTGTTTTACGTGGAATGATGACATTGTACGGAGGGCCTACTACACGGGGTCATATTTCTATGTGACCTAATAGCCCTGAAGAATTTCCGTCAATGGTATAATGGACTTGGAAGGAATCCATTACTATGGAGTTTATCATTTCTACATGCATTAAATGAATGTTTAAATTAGTAAGTTTTCCTTGTATTTTGTGACTTACCCTACTTTACATCTCTTCCGACAGAAGGTGAACATGTTGTTTCACAAGTGGAACCATGGTTTCACTTTTCACCTGTCGACAGACTTGCTAAAAGGCATCCAAAAATTTTAGACCGAAGTGTTGTGAGGCCTTGGAATCTGATAGAGCTTATTACCAGCCCTATCCCTGATAATTTTTTCCTACGTGCCCTGATTGACTATGAGAAAATTTACTAGTAATTGCATGACCCGATTATACTTGAGCAAAACCGTTCTATTACACCTATTCCAGGTTGTGATTGCTTTGTATGCCTCACTTTAGGTACATTTTGCACGTGAGCTAGCTATCTCAATCATTATGGCATTCATCTTGTTTCTCCAGGTTGATTCTGGCGTGCACTAAATTTCTCCTGCTGCCCTACGGAATTTCTCCTTCTTCCATACCGACTTTCCCATATGTCTCTCGTTTCCTTACCGAATTTCCCCTATTTCTTTACCGAATCTTTCCTATTTCTCCTGCTTTCTTACCGAACTCTTTCCACGTGTTTTCCTAGGGCATTTACTCGTCCACCTTCGTCGCCGTCATCGTTCCAAAACCTTTTCCTTCCTACGGAAATATGGAATACCGCACTGTATTTGTCCGCTGTCAACCAATAACATACAGGTTAATTGTTGGGCAGTATTTCTAGGCAGTCGGACAATCCCTAATGCCAGTCTATTTGGTTGGGGGCGGCAGTGTCTTTTACTGACGTCAGGGATGACGACCTCCAACAGTTGGAAATGTCACCATCAAGGCTTCCATGTATAAGGACTTTTCCTCCCTCTATCCATCTTTCTTCTTCTTTCTTACTCCATGTCCCTATGATATCACCTGCTCACAAAAGAACTCGTTCTAAATGGAGGATAATATCAGTAAAGTTCTCGATTACATCCTTGAAAATATGCTTGCCATGCACCTGTATTATTCAGTTTTTTAATGTATCCCTAAAATACCAAACATTTACCTGTGATTGGAAATCACTATTTTAATTCTTCATTCTACTCTGCCACCTCATTCAAATTCATCACTTACGCTTCTAATCCCGAAATGCATCGTTCAGGTTTAGGAATCCCTTCTCTGACTTACTTCCACGTTGTGCTTCTGTATTGCGGTGGACACACCAATTCTCGTCTGATCATTGAAGTTAACACTACAGTACTCGCACAAGGGAATGTAACACCAGTAGTCGCATGGATTACATATGTATTCCAGTATATTTCCATTGAAGTTTGGACAATGATTTTGTGGCACTTTTTGACATGCTTTTAATAAAAATACCTTTGAATGAGTATGCCAAGAATATTATCAGATGAAAGGCTGAGGTGGAAGGTTTAGTCTTGTAAATCTTTCCAAGTGTCCAGTTTACTTGAGCCTACGTCAATTAGGCGCATGACAATTTGGCGTACATACACATTCGGCGTATGACAATTTGGCGTACGTAAAATTTGGCGTATGGCAATTTGGCGTACATACCGATCTCTTGGGTGCCCAGATTTGTTCAAAATTGCAACGTTCATAACAACATATTTCAACAGTCATGGCAAGGTAATAGAATAATGAATGCCTACCATAACTGTGTTATAGGGCCCTAATGATCTTTGAAGTCGACGGGCCCTAAAACACAAACAAACAAACCCAAATGTGTTATATGGGACCGTTGCAATGACTTATGACCACGCACGGATCTAGGATGGGGTTTTTGGGGTTGCAACTTATATTTGCATAATATGTGAGGTTTAGCTCAACGCCCCCCCCCCCCCGACGAAAATCCTGGATTTGTCACTGGTTATCACAGTTGCAATTTTGAACAAATGTGTGCACCCAAGAGATCGGTATGTACGCCAAATTGATTACGCCAAATTGTCTTGCGCCAAATTGACGTGATCCCAGTTTTTTTACCACTAACTAAATTCATTTATTGGATTTTTTATCGGCCAATATATTTGTAGTCAGATAAATGGGACAATCAAATTCCAGTGTAACATGCATACAGAATATATGACATTATATTGCCGCTCCGTATGCAAATATATTAGACGAATTGCCTGAGTTCAAGTCTTAAATTATCATTGCTTAAATAGTCGCATGTCATACAATGGTAATCCAGTGGTGGGGAAAATGCTGAAACAAAAAAACTACAAACAGTATTGTTACCAAACATGTAGGGATACCGTAAAATCTCACGTGAAGTCCGCACCTGAAATATAGTCCGCACCCGTCTATAGTCCGCATTAGCGATGGGTATGTTTCAAATATAGTCTGCACTTTAAAATTCCTACTGTAGCCAGTAGCGCAACTTGTAGGGGGAATGGGATCAAGTGAATTTGAACATGAAATGTCAGATTGCCCTAACGATGAAATTGAAATGTGAAAGATTGTATATTGCATTATCATATACAGTAAATAAGAACGTGCTGTGTAAAATCGTGTTGTTAAGTGTAATAAAATGTTCAGAAAATGAAGATCAGTTTTCATTGAGAACCCTGGGTTTCATTTATAGTCCGCACCCATATACTGTATAGTCCGCCCTAAATGACCCTATGTTTCGCGTATATTTGTTGTTGTTTGTTGGAGTTTAAGGTCCCGTCAACTACGAGGTCATTAGAGACCCGTCCACTGTATAGTTCTAATGCATATACTGCACAGACACTACACTAATGTGACGATTATTGGGTATTAGCAGTACCCAGCTTTCCCGAGCGACCACCCATGTCAGTACTAACTGGGCTTGCGTTGCTTAACTTCAGTGATCAGACGAGAACTGGTGTGTCCAACGCAACTCGCCGCTCCCGTTTCGCGTATAATCCGCGGGCACTACGTGAGATTTTACGGTATTTGCACTAAACACCACTGAGGAGGTACTGAAGAGCTGAAAAACAAAAGTGACCTAGTACGCAACATATTTTAAAAAAATGACTAATGGATTACAATTGAAATCCACACAAGTACTGTAGTGTTAAGCAATGCAACCCCAGATACTACTGACATGGGCGACCGTTTGGGAACTCTGGATATGGTTAATACCTAAATTGTCGTAACAGCATAGTGTCTGTGCGGACTCTGCATTCGAAGAACGCAGTGGACGGGGCTTAAATGACCATTGTAGTTGAAGGGCCCTAAAATGCTAACACAACAAATCGACACCGTCCTGGTAAAACATCAGTAAGCGACATTTTGTGAGATTTTTACTTTTTAATTTAATCAAATTTTGCACATTATGTCCTGATTAATACTGTAGTCAGTTTTACCCTACGTTAAATAGTTATTAGAAAGCCTGAGTGATCCGTTTTCGAACAACACATGTACACAAAGCAGACGAATATCATACTGCGCATGTGCAACATTCCAAAGTAAAATTAGAAACGTGTTTGAACGTATGCTGAAGCAATCAGACGTTCTACATAGGTTTCAAACGAACGTTATGATAAAATGGCGGACTAATTCAAAATAACTGAAATTACTTCAAAAGGAACCCAGTTTCTTGTTCCATCCAATACAGGGCAGGACGTTAAAATAACATGTGGTTACAGAGCACTCAAACTGTATTTTTCACAGAACCATACGTACTACTGTGTTTTTATGTTGTGTAACACACGTTGTTCTATAACGGATCACTCAAGCTCTCTATTTTTTAATATTGTATCTAAAAAAATATCGTAAGCGAAAGAATCAATGAGGAAATCAGAACGTTTTTCTCATTTCCTGTAAGAATTATGAATTGGCGCTTACGATGTTTTACCGGGAAGGTGTAGAAATACTTCTATATCTACCTATCGTTGTTTCTGTCCCCCTCCGTATTTCCCCGGATGTTGATGAACGACCCTTTCATTGACTGGTAGTTCTGTGGAATGTGAGCAATAAGTGAATTTGAATGAGGAATTTGAAGAATGAAGGCATGTAACGTTCTGTCAAAACAAAAGTTCAATCCTGAGAATGTAACCCTGAAGTGTGTGAGGGTGGTGATTTCTTATGCCCTTCCCCTCCTCTCTCTCCCTAGATTAAGAGATGCGGGGGGATGTGTATGCCATATGATGACAAAGGGGAAAGTGTGAGAAAGAGGGAGAGGTAGTCACTGCTATACAGTACGTCTATTCATCCCTGGTCTTTTCCAATCTCGTAAATCCTACAAAACTGACATTTACAGAAGTGCATTTTGATGTACAATTCCCCACCCTCACCCCCATCTTCACCGCAACATGTCGATTTTAGGGAGAGCTTTTTTTGAGGTGTTGTTACAACACCAGAAGGCTTTTAATCCCATTGGCGTTTCCAATACCGGGTTTATATCCTGTTGTTGATCGGTTCTCGTTACCGTTGTCACCACCGTCGTCGTTGACGCCACTACTACTGCGACTCGCACATGCATACTGCTATTATTCTCCCTTCTACAGTATACCGTTTATTATTCTTCAGTCCTTAAATAAAAGGTGCTCTTGAAAACAGTGATAGGGCCAAACGCGAATCCTGAAAGAGGAGAAGGAGGAAAAAGACACGAGGAGAATAGAACCCTAAGGGCCGATGACGTCAATGGTTAATCGGCTCTGAATTTTGTCATGCGAAATTGCCTGCGCGTTTTCGCGTGGACTTGTCTTTTACTCAATCCGTTGTTTTTGTTATGCTGTAATGATGTGGAGGAGGTACAGTATAACGGTGGGTTGTAAGGATAAAGGAGGAGGGTCATTTTCTGAACTTTGATCTTATGCGACCTGCTGAGATGCTGCCGAAATAAATGTCTCATCGTTTAACTCTAGTAATAGTCTCCGTTTATTCGCTTCCGTCCCATTTTCTACCAATGAAATGCTATGTTATTTTTAAACAGTGTTCATCATCATCATAATACCCCTATTTCGTCTGTGGCAGAGTCGGGTCACCGTCCCCCCCCATGCACTACCATGTTCTTACGGACAACTTGCTCCCACGTCTGCTTTGGTCTTCCCCTGACTCGGCTGTTCCAACCACCTGAATTCCTGTAATTAGGACCCTGACTACAGTAATTCTCAACATTCCACTTTCATAATTCAAGAGTAGCCCCTTCTTTAGATGAGTCCTCTGGAACCCCCAGAAATATTGGCCGGGTTGTCTGTGGGGGATGCCGGCCTACCCCCACATCTTTATACAGTGTTGAAATAGTGATTAAATTCCGCCCCGGTGGCGCAGTCGATACCTGCGTCAGGGGTTCTAGGTTCGATACTGGCTTCGTTCGAGCGAGAGAGAGGCCCCGAGTGCGCCTTCCGACGGATGAGAAGTAAAACCGAAGTCCTGTGTGGTGTGCGATTCATTTGCGCATAAAGGAGCCCTCTCTACTATGCAACGGGTAGATGAGGCAAAAATTTCCAGGTGTAGGAGCGCGCCCCCTTCCACCGGTGGAGAACCCCAATGAACAGTAGACCGACGATAAATAAGTATTGGTGTTGCAGCTTTGGTCGGCAGCTGGCTGTGGAAAAAAAATGTACAATATATCGCCCTCGTGTCCATTCGGAGGAACAGGTTACGTGCACTTTGATGGAAAACTAGCCAAAGAAAATGACGAGAAAGTTCTTCATCGTGCAGAATCCCCTTTTCGGCTCTGCTAGAACAGGGGCGAATTGTTGAACGGTATTTTTATTCTGCCAGCTACCGATTTTGTTTACTTAACGTCGGCTCATTTTCTTTGTTGTGGTGCTTTTCCTCCACCGAGCGTCTACACTGAGAATGCCACAGCGAAATGTTTAACCTGGTTCCGTATACCCACGCGCTAACGCTATTATCGTTGTAACAGACGACACAGCACAAAAAATGGTGACGTCACACTGCTACTTGGGGCGCCGCAGAGCAGTGGTCAACTCACATAGCGTCCCGCACGTCACGCTGCGTTTTGATTGGCTGGCGGTTGAGCTGTCTGCTTGAAAAATGGCGGAGGCTATACTGAGATATGACGGCGGCGTGCGGTGACTCCAAATAAAGCGCTGCACTTAAGGAATTGCGCTGGCGGTCCTTCGTAACGCACTAGCACAAAACGTCATCAAGATGTCATCAGTGGCGACGTGATTAGCGTTGAAGTGTGGTGGTGATACGGAACTAGGCATTATAACATCTTCCCATTTCACGAAAGGTTTGTTTCGTACGTCTGCCTCGAGCAGGATCAACCTGTTACCATGTAGTCGCTAAGCGAAACCCACATCATGTATCACTCTGAATGTATTAATTTACATAAACTTATGCCTAGTTCCGTATCACCGCGCTTCAACGCTAATTACGTCGCCACTGATGACATTTTGATGACGTTTTGTGCTAGTGCGTTATGAAGGACCGCCAGCGCAATTCCTTAAGTGCAGCGCTTTATTTGGAGTCACCGCACGCCGCCGTCATGTCTTACATTATCCTCCGCCATTTTTGAATCAGACAGCTCAACCGCCAGCCAATAAGAACGCAGCGTCACGTGCGGGACACTGAGTTGACCACTGGTCAACTCAACTACCGTCCCGCATAGCTGCTCTGCGACACCCCAAGTAGCAATGTGACGTCACCATTTTTTGTGCTGTGTCGTCTGATTCAACGGAACCAGGCATTAGACATATCTTCGCACCCCGTGTAGCGCTAGCCTATTCCGATGTTAAATACTTCGCAACCGTGCAAACTAATCATCAATATCCTTTCACATATACGGTATATTAATTTCCTAACGGAATTTTAATTTTGGACTCCTTTCTAATATAATACGCTAAGCTTTATGACATTAATTTGGCAACCATCCGATGGGAGGTGCATTTGGCCATTCTCTATCACAATCATTATAAACGCTGTTCTCGTCATTGCCGGCGTTGGACCCGATTGGTCCTGCGTTGTCCGATTTGTCCGGTGTTGGGTCCTAATAAGCAAAGACGTTGTGGGCCATAAACACAAAGCAACTCGAAACCGGAACGCATGGGCGAACTGTTGGGCAGTATTTTTCTGCAACCGGCTGCCGACCTAATGCTACAGCCCCGTTTTTATTGAAGTCCGTCTCAACTAATTCATTGAGCCGTTTTTCTTCTCCGCCAAAGTGGGAACTCAACTTTGAAAGTTATACTGATTTGCATGTATATTTCGCTCTGCCCCAGTGGCACTCGTGCTTCACGGAGCAGAAGCCTTCCTCTAATTGAGGCGGATGGCATCTTTCGGACCCAAGAGGCCTGCAGTGCGTCTTCCATCGGGAGGCGAGTAAAACTCTTTGTGATGTGTACATTGTCACCTGCCCTCCGTTGAAAATTGTCTACCGTTTTTCCCCAAAATAAGCCCCTGTCTTATTTTTATTATGGTGCCAAAAAGCACTAGGGCTTATTTTTGGGGAATGTCATATTTATTTCACGCAAATCCATTTACATTTAAGGTCTATTTATTTATGAAAACAGAAATGTTCAAAATTTCTAACTTTCTCGCGAATTATTACAAAAGTATCATTTTCCCATCACGTGATGATAACTGACCATTACGATTTATTCTCTGATTGGCGATTTCATAAAAAAATAACATGGCGTTTGTCTCAAGCGATGATGGCACCAGGCTTGATTGTGTCTTTTCTCCCCATATCATTTACACAGTGTGCAGCATACTTGGTAACTGCGTCAGTGGTTCTAGGTTAAATACTGAACTGAGGCGCATGGGCTTGTTTTGGACTACAGAGAGGCCCCCAGTGTCCTTACTTTGCATGAGAAGTTAAACCGAAGTCCTGAGTTAAGTGCAATGCCATTCTGACGTGAAAGAACCCTCTCTACTATTCAATGGGTATCATCATCATCCCCTTTCCCGCCTGTGGCAGGGTCGGGTCTGCGAGCCTACTGACCATGCTCTGACTGGGGGCAGCCCCAGCCAGGCATCTGGACCCCATAGGAAATATTGGCCAAGTTATCTGTGGGGATGCCGGTCTACCCCACTGTTCCAACACTGCATTAAACAACAAAAATAGAAATTTTTGGCAGCTAAATTAATGTTTTGTTGGTTATCATATTGCATGGTGTCTGACCTATTGCACAATATCTATAATGCAACAGGAGTCAGGCTCATGCTGTTCACTAAGCAATGGGTAGATGAAGCAAAATTCTCAGGTGTGGGAGCTCGGCCACCTGGCGTCATTGGAATTCTCCACCGAACAGCAGACCAACGATAAATAAGCATAGCAGTTGCATCTTTGGTCGGCAACTAGCTGCAGAAATACAGTCCACCACATCACCCTTGTGTCTGTTTTTCTTTAGTGGTTTAGGGCCCTTCAACTGAAGGTGAATAGAGCTCCATCCACTCTGTAGTTTTAATGCAGAGATTGCACAAACACTACATTAATTTGACGATTTTAGGGTATTTGCAGTGCTCAGTTTTCCCAAGGGGCCACCCATGCCAGTACTGGCTGGAGTTACATTTCTTCAATAATCTCACCAGAACTGGTGTATCCAACACCGTAAGCCGCTTCCACCCTTGTATTACTTCAGAGGGACAAGATGTCACACGCGGGAAAGCGGTTAGGAATTGCTTTGACCAGGTAGATAAAAATTAAAACAATAATAATAGAGTCCCAGTTGTCCAAACTTCGTTTATCTCACGTTCCGTATAAACCGACAGCCTCTGGTTGAAGTCATCTTTTGCACTGTTTAACGTGATAGTGGTGCCAACAAGAGGCACCAGTGTGGAAAACAGTGTGATAACAAATTTTTTTGAACATTACATCTAGTTACATGTATGGGCGTCTAATTAAATGATTTGAACAATAAATGCTTGTTTTGCTATCATTTTTAATATATCCATTTATGTAATAATTATTTTATGCATTTTGGATTATCCGACTTTTTTGCTTATCCAACATAACGCCTGTACCAATTACGTCGGATAAACGGGACCGTATTTAAATATCAACATCTTCCCGTTAAAACATCGTAAGCGACATTTTTTGAGATTTTCGCTCTTTAATTTTAGTCAAATTCTGCACATTATGTCTTTATTAATCCTGTAATCAGTTTTACCCTACGATAAATAGTTATTTTATTTTTTAATATCTAAAAATATCATAAACATAAGAATCATTGAGGAAATCAGAACGTTTTTCTCATTTTCTGTCAAATTTATGAAATGGTGCTTACCACGTTTTACCGGGAAGGTGTACCATCAAAACTAATGTAATGTAGTAAAATCCCAATTATCCGGTATCCAGATATCCGGCATTACCATTTATCTGGCAATGAGAAATGGTACCTTTACGTCATAGGGAGACATTAAATCTTTGGGCCTACCTTTCCAATATGGCAATAAATGTTTCTAAACTATTATAAAATTCATGACACATCAAATGGGAATCATTTTACAATTATATTGCAATGCAATACGTTTACAAAGTGCAACAAAGTAAATTACACTGTAGAACAGCCAAAAAAATAAGGAAACCCCAATAGAGCTATTTTATGTATTTTTGTATGCTGTTCACGAAAATGACTTTCGTTTTACTGTGTGACCTTCAATTTTTTTGTAATTCCCCTTTTTAAAATTTTAGTGAGAGTTGTCAATAAAGCAGTAAATGGCATACAGTATGAAAGAAATCTGACTGTACTTTAGCCTACCTATTGTCACTGGCCAGCTATTAGTCCTAGGTAGGCCTACTAGGATACAGCTAGAGACCAGTTGATAGTAGAGTTCCCTGATGGATAAGTGAGCCACTGCTGGGAACATGATTGTGTTCTAATTTCATTGAATACACTACAAGCAGCCCTCATACAGTGATCACAAAAAGTATTTGAACACCCCTAAGTTTGTCGAGATTGGCAATAATTGTTAATATTTTGACAAAAACCTTTTTCAGGTAATATTATAAACACAATGATGAACTTCAGGCAAAAAAATATAATAAATGTTGCATAGTAACATTTTTATTACAAGATTTAATTAAGCCCAACTCAATAAAGTATTTGGACAGTCTGACAATCAATATTATGCAATAAAATATGCAAAAACATGTTTCAAAGTATAAAGTCCACTTAACATTGTATATATAAACACTAATATAAGAATGTGATTTGAACAAATAACGGTTATTTTGAAATGGCTCCTAAAACAAGTGAACTGACAGAACAAGTGAAAACCAACATTGTTTTACTTAACAAACAGGGGAACAGTTTCAGAGAAATTGCTAAAAAGTTAAAATTAAATGTGTCTACAGTTTATTATGTGGTAAAAAAATATAAAATGACTGGAACAACTCAAAATAAACAAAGAACTGGACGTCCAAAAGTGCTTAGTTCACGAAATGTGAGGTTCATCAGAAGACAAGTGGAAAAAAAACCCTTTTGCAACTGGTGTAAATTTAGCCAAAGACGTGGTAGCTTATTCTGGAACATCAGTAGCACCCCAAACAATAAAAAATTGTTTGCATGATGAAGGCATTAGGGGCAGAGCTCCAAGGAAAAAGCCATTCATTAGTGAAGCTAACCGAGTGAAAAGACTGGCATTTGCCAAAGAATATGTCAACTATCCAGCCAAATTTTGGGATAAAATCATTTTCAGTGATGAATCCAAGTTTAATTTATTTGGTGGTGATAGGAAACGGTGGGTGTGGCGGTCTAGAAACACCACACTGAAGGCCTCAAACTTGAAGCCAACAGTGAAGCATGGAGGTGGTCATTTGATGGTTTGGGGCTGCATGGTGGCCAGTGGCATAGGTCACTTGGCATTTATTGATGGCATTATGAATGCCAGACATTATGTAGACATTTTGGCAGGCAATCTTCTTCAATCTGCCAAAAAATTAAGTTTGACAGAGTCATTTTATTTCCAACAGGATAATGATCCGAAGCACACAGCTCACCTTACAAGAGAATGGCTGTTGTATAATGCACCACGACGACTTTTAACTCCTCCACAGTCACCAGACTTAAATCCCATAGAGAATCTATGGAGTATTTTGGACTCCCGCATTAGAAAAAATAAATTTTCCAACAAAAATGCCATAAAGACTGTTATTCTTGATGAATGTGGCGAAAATTAGTTTTGAAACAGCCAAAATACTTGTCCATTCCATGCCACAAAGACTGCAAGCTGTTATTGATGCTAAAGGATTACATACAAAATACTAAATATATTTTTTCACATTAATTTGAAAGTGTTCAAATACTTTTTTGAGTTGGGCTTATTTTATTTTTGTAATAACAATTTTATTATGCAACATTTATTATATATTTGTTGACTAAAGTGCATCATTGTGTTTATAATATTACCTGGAAAAGGTTTTTTGTCACAATATTAACAATTATTGCCAATCTCGACAAACTTAGGGTTGTTCAAATACTTTTTGTGATCACTGTAGGTCAAATTGGCAGTGGAGAGAATGACTCGCATTCCTAATTTTTAACCCACTTGAAGCATAGCATCTATTATCATGCATTGCCTACCTGCTGTAATGGCACTTTCTTGCAGAAAGTTTGCCACATTATACTCACAGAGAGCATTCCATTTTTCAAATGACCCTTGGAAAAAAAACCAGTAATACAAGTCTGTTCATGCCCTGATCCCCTTTAATTTGAATGGATGATCATTTCTTCCTCTAAACTCTGCAAGGGATAAGCTGCCAAAGACTTTCTGTGATCATGTGTGACACTCAATCTTTGAGAGAAGTGATGTAACACAATTGTTGCTGCCCTCCTTTGAATCATTTCAATTTCCCAAGATAAACCCTGCCTAAAAGGGATACCAAGTTGGACTACAATACTCTACAATTGGCCATACCAGTGAAATACTTTCCTTTGTGCTGTCCCCTAGGACTCTACTAACCAAATGGAGGGCATGCCCAGTATTCGCAATCAATTTGTCGGTGTGCTCCCTCCAGGTGACCATAGTATTTAGAATAATTCCAAGGAACTTCTAGATCTCAACCCTCTTAACCCTCACACCACCTATGCAATAAGCAAAATCAAATCGCCTTCAAGACCTGCTTATCATAAGAAAGCTACATTTGTGCAGGTTTAATGGCAATGACTCCCACTTTATGCTCCAGGTATACATCTTGTTTAGGTCCTGTTGCAATTCTGTGCAGGAAGCTAACCCTTCATCCACCACCCTTGCAATGCAGGTGTCATATGCAGATAGCCCTATGTCATTAACATAAATGCCCTATATCATGTCAAGCCCTATATTATTAACATAAATTATATAGAGTATGATATCAGCTCTATGATGTCCATTCGCAATTAATGTGTCAATATAACTGGGGCCCTATGAATTACCAGAGAACCTGACGTCCTAGGGCAAAATGGAGAACAGATAAATAATCAGCATAACTTATCTAATAAATCTAGTACTAAGAGAGAAATGTATTTTTTCCAAAGTAAAAATTTGTTCTTCAGTGTTAGTAAAACAAACTGATATTCAAGATGTTTACAAAAATATGGATTTTGTATAATGTGTTCAGGTATTATGACTGCTCTTAACATAAATAAAATAACATACAGTACTAGACATACTGGGTTTCTCTTATATCAAGATGTACCAAATGCAAATATTGCTTTGAAATACTGTGAATGCATTATCAATTTTTCTAGAAATTGAGCCAGAACTTCAAATTTATCACAACATTTCAAAAAAATATATACAGTATGTCAACTGATGCACTTATACAGCTCTCTGCAGTGCATATTCTGGAACCTGGCCCAACGCCCAGGCTTTTTGAAAATTTATAAAAATGTAAAATGTGTTTTTCCCCACAGAAAGCCCTGCAAAATATTTTTGAACATGACCCCCATAAGTTCACTCTGGCACCTCCTAACAGGTTGTTCAATCTCCTTGCATGTGAGTAGGCACATCATTAATAACTTTGTATCAAAATCTTTCTAACGATTTTTTATGCTCAAAGACCATGAAATAGTTACAGTATGGTGAGGAGGACAAAATGTAGCATCAAAATGGACACCTGTGACATCTGGGGTACCCCAGGGAAGCATATTAGGACATTCACTCTGTATACTTTATGTTAATGATATAGGGCTTGATATAAAATCCTTTCTTGAGTTGTTTGCAGATGACACATGCATGGCAAGGGTGGTGGAAGAAGGTTTGTCTTCCTGCACAGAACTGCAGCAAGACCTAAACAAGATATATGAATGGAGTAAAGAGTGGGAGTTACCATTGAACCTGCACAAATGTAGCTTTCTTAGAATAAGCAGGTCCAACAAGCAGGCTGATTTTTCTTATAGCATAGGTGGTGTGAGGGTTGAAAGGGTTGGCACCCACAAGCACTTTGGAGTTGTCTTACACACTTGGGGCACCTGGAAGTAGCACTGACAAATGAATTGGGAAGGCTGGGCATGCATTCCGGTTGGTTAGAAGGGTGCTGGGGGACAGCACAAAGGAAGTAAAAGTATTAGCTTACTTTTCACTGGTATGGCCAATTGTGGAGTACTGTAGTCCAATTTGGTTTCCGTTTAGGCAAGACCTATCTTGGAAAATTGAAATGGTCCAAAGGAGGGCAGCAAGAGTTGTGCTAAGTTGGTTCTCTTGCAGATTGAGTCTGACAGAGTGAGTCCCACCCTCATTTCCTGATCATGCCTGACAGAGGTGGGAATCTGATAGCATTAAGCTGTTTAGCAGACTGTTGAAAATAGGTTTTGAGGGTCCTCTGGGTAGCAGGTTATCACGGCAAGGTTTGGCGTATCATGGCTGCTTGAAGTGTATTCAACTAGAACTAGGTGGGAAATTGTTCCAAAGTGACATGATTTTGAATCAAATAAATACCCTCGCCTGTATTAACAACTTTCAACATTAATTTTTTAAGACTATTGTGTTTTAAGTGGAAAAGTCATGTATAGTAGGTGCATTTGTTGATGTGTTCTTAAAAAGTTGAGATAAATGTGGATTTTTGGCTCATTTTGTAGTACAGGAAAGGGGTATCCATCGTTTTTGAATCACTGTACATTTGATACGCCCTTCAATATACGAGTGCTTCAGTTATCCGGAAAATTCAGTTGTCCGGCATGTGGTTGGTCCCAAGGATGCCGGATAATTGGGGTTTTACTGTACTATGTTATGCTACACCTTTACACTGTAAATTTTGTGAAAAAGTGATGTTTACGTCAAGGTTGTCAACTTGGTTGTTCTGACTGACGTGGTTGACAACCATGTTGAACTTCTGTGGACCGCTTTACGACCGGCTCAGCTTTTGTTATTGTTATTAGGGCTCATTGTCTTGGAAAATCATGGTAGGGCTTAATTTTGGGATAGGTCTTATTTTCAGGGAATCACGGTATGTGCTACAATTTAACTCGGAACACAGCGAAACACCAACTCCTACAACTGAAAATGTAGACGTTCCTTGTAGAGAATGTTCTTTCCCGTTCAGTGGCGATAATCGGATACGCCACTCAGGTTCAAAGCTTTCCATCCTATGGAAAGACAATGTTGGGCTTCCTTCCCTATGCTCGAAAGAAGTCATTTTCTACCTCCTTCGATCGATCCTCCAAATAAGCGCTCACGGAATCAGTATGCTATCAACTTGAAAAATAATGTCTCTTTGAAAACGCCAACTGCCGAGTGAAAATGCAATTAAACTGCAAAATGACGAAACCCGTCAGGATAGTTGCCGACCTCCGCATCAACACGAAAACAGCCACAAGGAGCCTGGGAGAGTTGCTAAGCAACCGTCGGATTCCATTCTACGGTAAAACACAGTCTAGTTAAGCTTCTGATCCGATGGATTCAGATGGCAACTTCTCGCACAGCGTTAAGTGTGGGTAAAAAGACAAGGTGTAGTAGCACCAGGGTAACGATCAAGAGCAGAAAGGGAGTGAGGGAGAGACGCAGATGGTAGCGTAATAAACGAGGGCGGGTACGGACAGAAGTAGAGCTTGTGACTCGCGCAGTCACTCCAATCTCTCCTTTTTATTTAATATTGATATTTGTTATTTACATAATTAACTCTGCGCGACCTCCTGCGGCATTTTCTTCGATTCCAGGCAACTTTATTAATACACTCATGTAACCTTGGATTCCGTGCAAAACCACAATATGAAAACGCTCAGCCGATCCATGCCGCGTGCTCTTCTGAGTCTGGTGACGGTAACGAGGGAAAAAGGTTAGAGACAAGGACAGGGGAAGGGGCTGCTGCAGAAATAAAGGGTAAGATGGAAATCGGGTGAATAGCATCTCAATAGCAACTGTCAACTCGATGGCGGATGTTATCAAATGACCATGAAAAGTGACTCAAACCACATATTCAAAAAGAGCGCCATAGCTTCTGAGGGTAGTGTGCCTTCCTGATGAAGAACAGACAAACCTGTATCATTATAAACAAGCAACTCCTAATCATTTTCCTGTGTGTGGCAGGGTCGGGTACCCATCGTGTCCCTCGGATTGAACACATAAGCGATATATTGGGCAATGTTTTTCCACAGCCGGTTGCTGACCACTGCTACGTGTAACCCCTATGCTTATTTATCGGCGGTCTACGGTTCAATGGGGCTCTCCAAAGACGCCAGGGGGCGAGCTCCTACACTTGGAAATTTTTCTTCATCTACTCGTTACAAAGTAGAGAGCGTTCTTTGATGTGCAAATGCAATCGTACATCGGGTGACCTTTCGTCCCTGAATTTCAGCTCTGCGTCCCGCATGGATACACGTCCCGGAAGATGTCCCAGAATTAACCCATTAGTGCTCTTAATTATAAAAAGGTTTCAAAATTAATTTTTACTGTTATTTTCCCTTCTGAATGCATGCTAGATGAAGGGAAAAATACTGAGAAAAATATTTGATAGGCCATTCTTTGTTGGGCCACTGAGCACTAACAATATCATATTATATTAATTCAAATATATGGCAAAGAAACAGGGTTCAAATGGTTTTGGTTTTAAATGAAAGTTGAGGCTATGACTGTTAACTTACTTTGCAGTCATGTTCTTTTTCATCATCATCTCACTCCTTTTGCAGCCTGTGGCAGGAACTGCAGCTTTTTATTCTCCACTCCTGCCCATTGCCCACCAAGTCCTCTCCCATCCTGCATGCCTCCATGTCCCTCTGCACCACCTGCTCCCATGTCCACTTTGGTCATCCCCTACTTGTTGTAGTCAGGTGCTTGCCAATACATTTTCTTGTTGAAGAGTTATTGATATCCAGAATAAGGAATAATTTATATGCATCGAATGGTGCAATAATTGTGTTCTTTATGGGAGCGGCGAGTTGCGTTGGACACACCAGTTCTCGTCTGATCACTGAAGTTAA
Source organism: Trigoniulus corallinus (assembly GCA_013389805.1). Classification (NCBI taxonomy): domain Eukaryota; kingdom Metazoa; phylum Arthropoda; class Diplopoda; order Spirobolida; family Trigoniulidae; genus Trigoniulus; species Trigoniulus corallinus. The sequence goes on from JAAFCE010009058.1 coordinate 5,236,376, forward strand.
GCAACGCAAGCCCAGTTAGTACTGACATGGGTGGTCGCTCGGGAAAGCAGGGTACTGCTAATACCCAATAATCGTCGCATTAGTGTAGTGTCTGTGCAGTATATGCATTAGAACTATACAGTGGACGGGTCTCTAATGACCTCTTAGTTAACGGGACCTTAAACTCCAACAAACAAATGTGTTCTTTAAAAAATTTCCATGGAAAATGGCCCAATAGCATTCTTGCAATCTTCTGGTAAGACCCAGTTGGTTTGAGTTGTTTGAGACCATTTAGATTCTGACAGTCTTAGCCTCTTGCCCCGTTTCTTTCATTTGCACGATGGCTCTTTTGGTAAATTTTGTCTTTCAGTAATATAGTCAGAGTCATTAATTTCTTCAAATTCAGCACTAACATCTGCCTTTAATAATCGTTTGGGAAAATGTGATACATCACCAATGACCTGATCATCTGACAAATCAGAATCTTCATCAGTAGCCAATTCAGTTGGTGGTATAATAACTGCAAATCTTACTTATGTTGCATTTATTTCATCATTATCCTCAAGTTGGCTAATAAGGTCATCCTACAGTATTTATAGTATCAAAAGTTCACCTAAAATTAGGCATAAGCCTGACTCCTGTTGCAATATAGTTATTGTGTAACACATCAGGTACGGTGCACTATTTTTAAAAAATTTTCAAATGTGCTGGCAAATAAAATTGCCAATGAGCACTAATGGGTTAACAATCCGTTTAGTGATTTGTCAAAATAAATTTAGCCTCTACAGTATTTCCCCATTCAAATGACTAAAGTGGAGACAGGCATGTTGGGTCCTGTGCATCCAATGGGTCCCATTAAATTTAAATGCAAATTTTACACAACTGTCGTTAGGCCAGCTATGCTGTATGGCTCAGAGGAACCGTGAAAGGAGAATGCTAGTGGCTAAGATGCGAATGCTGCACTACCTCAGTGGGCTGTCATGAGCCGATAGTATCTGAAACGACTACATTAATATGGTAGCTTTGGGGGAGAGAAAAATCACAGAAAAGATTACAGAAAATAGGTTGAGTTTGTATAGGCATGATTCTCTCCGGTTTGGGACTGAAGGTGATTGGAAAATGATACTTTGACAAGTGACGGGAAAATGATACTTTTGTAATAATTCATGATAAAATTAGAAATTTTGAAAGGTTTTGTTTTCATAAATAAATAGGACTCAAATGTAAATCGTTTTGTGCAAAAATAATAAGACATTTTGCAAAAATCAGCCCAAGTGCATTTTTCAGCACCAAAATAAAAATAAGACAGGGGTTTATTTTTGGGGAAACACAGTAGGTACCATCCTATGATATAGGAACGAAATTCTGGTTCCTGGTTGAATCCTGATGACGTGGGTTGCTTCTAGAGGGAAGTTAAATCGGGCTGTGCTGCCTGCACGTTGAGGAACCCTTTCTATGAAGGGGAAGATGGTTGTATATCAGCAAATTTTTCAAGTGTAGGAGGTTTCACTTTGGCATTAGTGGAGGAAGAATGCTACAAGGAATAAATAGGACGATGTTAAATAAGCAAGGGTTGCAGTCGGCTCTAATTGGGCAAATGGGTACTCAACCCTGCAGTTGGTGGGAAGAAGTAGTGATGAAATCTTTAAGGGAATGCAACGGAAATGTAACCAGGAACATGAATGTGAAAGCAAGCCCCACAATACCCCCAATAACATATGCAATGGATAGAACATACTGTAGTTAAAGTGCTGTAGATACGCACTGCCGAGAAATGGGTGCAGCGGGTGTTATAAGTTGTCAGACGCAAAATATTTATGAGAATTATAGGGAGGCCCTTGTCGACCCTGCAAGGTAACTGAGGGCTAAGCACTGAATCAAAAAAGAAAACAGTTGACAAGCACAGCATGTAACACTAGATCGCGAAGGGTGGGGCGACGGATACGTCATGTGGTGGAAGTCTGCTCCCATTGGTCAAACCGCTTACGTTTAATGGAAAAGTTGAAAGTTAGTCAACTTTCCCATCCGTTGCCGTTTGCCGTTCTGGTTCCTGTGTATTGTGGAGGTGGCCATTGGCATTTGGGATTTTAACTTTTATTCCTGTTCCCGTTGCTATTGTGAAGTGGCTTTTACCCTACCGCAATTGGAATAATGTGTTAAGGGGATACTTCCTGGGTTCTTCCATGGCCTAATGTGTCTAGCATGCATGAATGTGTGTGAAAGTGACTATCCTCTTTCTGATATACCCTCTGAATTCTTGCTGATAATGGCAGGACCCATCATTTCTCATTACACTAGTGGTTGATTTCTTATAATCATTGAGTAGCTTGGCGGCTCAGAGATATTCCCTTCGGCTAGGAGCGAACCTGGGGTCAGTGATCCATTAGTCGAGTATGATTGAGTTCTTTAGGACGAGAGAGGCCCAGATGCACCTTCCATCCAAAGGGGATGAATCTTGTGAGGTGTGTGTGTGTGTGTGTGTGTTGATGTTACTGCTGTACGGTTGTGCATAATTCAAAATAAACTTATGCTCAATGCTCGCTCATAGCGTAGTAGGGGTATCAAGAATACTCTCGCTTGGGAGTTTTTCTTTTAACTAGTCTCTCTCGACCCTTATTACGAATTAACAAAAATCGACTCTCATGCTCGGCTGCTCTCGTATTGAATCGATTGAGAAAAACAAAATAATTAAATAATTATAAAAGTACGACTGAATTAAACATATTTAGTTACTGACTCGCTCGCATTCTCGCCCACAATGTGAGTCGAGACTCTCGGCTCATTTACTTAAAACAGTATGCTAACTCGCTCGTTTGTTTCACCAAGAGCGAGCCCGAACATGTTTGGTTTTTAATGGGCGTGGGTGGAGGAAAAATAATGTACCACAACGACCAAAAATCAATTCAAAAGGGCCCGCCTCGGTGGATAAGGCAGCGTACTGGACTACTGGGATGAGACCCCAGTGTGCTGTCCGTCGATTGAGAAGTAAAACTGCAGTCCCATTTGTTCGGAAAAAGACTGTTACTGTAGAGGCGCTTGTTCTGGTGATGGAGAGTCAAAGCGCCCCAATGAAGGAACCTAGGCCGACAATGGGTTGCATCATTAGGTTAGCAGCCGGCTGCATGAAAATGCCATCCAACAGATAGCGTAAGAGTCCTAGTGAAGGAAAAATTGGGTACCGAATTGGACCGATGGCGAAAAGGGGGTTTCATGAGGATGATGACTTATCTATGTGAGCGTCAGTATTTACCAGGTGTTTCTCTTCTAAGGGTCATTTATTTTTTTTTTGGTTACATCTACTGTCCCATTCTTTCGAAATGTTGGTTATTGCCTTTCAAGGGCCGACTTTGGAACGACTGTGTAGAAACTGAAAAAAAAAGAGTCTCATCTGGACTGTACATGGCATGAGGACAAATGAGCACCGTTTGTTGTAGTTTCCGATTTGAGCATCAATTTTTTGAACTGGAATTCTTCAGTTTCTTTTAACGTTGTCATAAATTTTAGCGTTATAGGGAACCTTAAATTCCGATTGGGACATTAGTTGTTGACAAATGCAATTCATACTCCAGTACGGCTCAATTACCTCACCCTTCCCTCCCTAATGCTGACATATAAGAAGCACACACACAAAAATCGTTACTACCACCTGTCGGATAGGGCGATTACACTGGAACCGTTTCCCCCTTGTGCATGACCCAACACAGCGCTGCCTACGGTAATGAAAGTAATTATTTATTCATTTTGCTATTAAGCCAATTATTAGCCGTTGAGGTCACCGAGGTAGTTTTTGAGATTCAGCCAAAGATTTTCTGCCTGTTAATTCATTGGCTCATCTGTCTCAGTAGCTTAGGAGTAGCGCGCTCCGGTTGTCAGTCCACGGCTTCAAGTTCGGTTCTGGCTGCGGCGTATTGCGTCCTTCGGTAAGCCCCTCAGTATGCCTCCAGTCGGATGGGAAAGAAACCCATTCTACACATCATCATCATACTCTTATCCCTCCTATGGCAGGGTAGGGTTTGCGAGTTCAAATCCTCAATTGCTGCCTATCCCCCACCAGGCTCCCATACACCACGCGTGCTATCATGTCCCTCTATCCGCTTTCCGCATGTCCTCTGTCTCTCTCTCTCCCCTACGTCCGCTTTGGTCTCCCTATATTACTGACGCCACCTGCTGTCCCATAATGTACCGGATCAGTCCACCCCAAACTACCTCTAGCGCAGTGGTTCTCAAAGCGTGTTCCGCGGAACACTGGTGTTCCGTGAAACAACTTCAAGTGTTCCGCAAAAAAATTTCATGCACAAATAAAGCAATGGAGAGATACTCTGATGTGACCAGCAGAATCAATGGGGGAGGGGGTGACTGAAGTGGAGACAGGCAAGCGGAGTCCTGTGTGATAGGAGGATCCCAATCTAGTTGGGAGCGGCGAGTTGCGTTGGACACACCAGTTCTCGTCTGATCACTGAAGTTAAGCAACGCAAGCACAGTTAGTACTGACAAGGGTGGTCGCTCGGGAAAGCTGGGTACTGCTAATACCCAATAATCGTCGC
>JAAFCE010009058.1:5240998-5288962 GCA_013389805.1 Trigoniulus corallinus
GATTGGGAGCGGCGAGTTGCGTTGGACACACCAGTTCTCGTCTGATCACTGAAGTTAAGCAACGCAAGCACAGTTAGTACTGACAAGGGTGGTCGCTCGGGAAAGCTGGGTACTGCTAATACCCAATAATCGTCGCATTAGTGTAGTGTCTGTGCAGTCTCTGCATCAGAACTATACAGTGGACGGGTCTCTAATGACCTTGTAGTTGATGGAACCTTAAACTCCAACAAACAAACCCAATCTAGTTGAAGGAAGTTCTACACGATAGTGGTTAGACCAGCTATGCTATATGGATCAGAGTGCTGGGCAGTGAGGAAGAGCTACGTAAATAGTATGCCAGTACCGAGATACGAATGCTGTGGCATATGTGTGGCGTGTCGAGAGCTGATAGAATTAGGAATGGGCATATAGAGGTAGTCTGGGGTGGTGGACATCGCAGAAATAATGAGGGAGAATAGGCTGACGTGGTATGAACACATCATGAGAAGAGGGGAGGAGGAGCTTGTTAGGTCCTTGGCAGGAATGAAGGTGGTCAGTAGCACCCGGGGCAGGGGGAGACTGAAGCAGACGTGGGGTAGACGGGGAACTGGGGGAGAGATAAACGGGGGTGGAGGGCTAGAACCCGCATACCCGACCTTGCCACAGGCGGGATAAGGGTATGATGATGATGATGTAGTAAGTATGAAGTGTAGAAAGTGTACAACCTGCTTTAAAGTTTATGTTTAATCGTAAGTAATCCGTGCTAGTAAAATGTCAGTTTAGTGTTCCCTGACTTCAAAAAGATTGAGAACCGCTGCTCTAGCGTACTCGTTGCGGACTCTGTCAGCACGCGACACCCTACTCATGTGGTGCAGCCAAGTTGCGTTGGACACACCAGTTCCCGTGAGATCACTGAAGTTAAGCAGCGCAAGCCCACGTCAATACCAACTTGGGTGGTTGTTAAAAAACGTTGGGTGCTGCAAATTAACCCTCTCCTTCGTCCTTTCACCTACCTCCTCATCTCACGCGGGCAGCCTCCTAAGGGTTCGTCCTATTATGGCTGCCTGGCTTACTCCCCAATCCACGAAACTAATCCAGTAATCATCACCCATCCACCTTTGTATCTATGGTCACATCCCAGTCTTTCTCCCCATTGCTTTCGAAAGTTGATTCCAAGTGCTTTACCTCATGCACCTTTTTCAGCAGTACACCCCTACGGAGTACGCCATTAGTTTTCTGTCCTTCCAGTTGAAAGATAAATACTCTGTCTTCTTCATGTTTGTCTTTAGCTCTCCTTTTCTATCGCTCCTCTAATATAGTTTAGGCCCTTCTCTAGTTGTTCTCTGTAGTCGCAAAGTTTTCCTATAGCGCCAGCATATATCATGCAATGGCGGGTCATTCCCTTACTGCCGTCTGCAGCTCGTCCACAGCCGGAATGAAGAAGAACGAGCTGAGTGCTGAACCTTATTGAACCCCAACCTTCATCAGAAGGCCTCTAGTATTTCACAAGTAGTCCTTACCCTGGCAATCATACATAATATGCTGCACTATCCAAATAATCCCTTCCTCTACCCCCCTTTTGCATAATGCCTCCCTAACTACGTTTCATGTGACTGTCATTAATATTCTCCAAGTCAATAAAATGGCATGGAAATCTTTCTTTCCTGCCCTATACTTGACTATAGTCTGCCTCAGAATGAAGACTGGTTCTGTTGTGGACCTACCTGGCATGAACGCGAACTGATATACACATACACTAGTTCAATCCTGTAGGCGACATTCTAATACTCTCTACCATAGCTTCATAGAATGGCCCATAAACGTGATACCTCTATAGTTATCTCAGTCTTGGACATCACCTGTTCACTTGTAGAGTGGTGCTATCCAATTATCACGCCAAGGCAGAAGGCATTCTATCCAGGTGATTCTATCTCTGCCAGCAATCCTATCTATAATTTTCCTTAGCCACCCGATTCCTATTATTCCTAGGCTGCATCACTTCAATAGCAGGGGCACTGACTACTTCCTCTTCCATTACCCTGCACACCCAACACCACCTTAATAACAAGGCCTTCACACTGTTGAATGACGTCATGCATAGAAGGCAATGAAGATTAAACAGTATAGGCTTAAGAAGTAATAGAATGTCTTGTTATAGTGGTAATGAAAAGATTAAAAATTCACAAATCATCTGGTAACGTTTTCACTTCCAAATAGTGTTATTGAGCTTGAATTTTTATGAAAAACATACATAAACAAGAATTAATAAGAGAAAGAGATACTTCATGAACATTGATTTACAATTACAGTAGCTAGAAGTCACTGTTTGCAGTTTCCTATTCCAAGATTTTGTTTCATGTTATCATTTTTTTTAAATTTACAATAGTTGTTCAATAAAATATTTGTTAATGATTTCACAATGCATTTTAAAATCATATCATTTGAATGCATATCACAAAGGAGATTTTGCAAAAATGTCTGATTTTTTTGTTAACGAGCCATATAATGTCTAGGATTTCTTGAGTTGAAAAGCACTTACTCTAGAAAACTTTGTTGGCTTGAAATGTTTCCTACATATGGCTTTCATTCATTTCTGGTGTAAAGATTCATCTTTTGGAATGAAAAAAAAAATGCACCTTAAGAGTATAGGGATAATTCCCCCTACATTTTAGGACACAACACTTTTAAATATTTGTTTTTTAAAACTGTTTATAAGTAAATCACTGAAAATGTGATAATCCTATACCACATATTTTAGCAGATAGAGCAACACAGCAGTTGTTTGCCTACTATGTCTACGTCACTAGGAAATCGTCTGCTTAGTTATAAGGCCTTGTTATTAAGGTGGTGTTGGTACACCACCCCAGAAGTAGTAGGATTCGTTTCTGTGTCATTGTCTCCCACCACAAACTTCCATAGGCTATGCCATGAAGTATGCTTCCCACCTCTTCTTTACCTCAGCAGAGAGCAGGAATGTGTCTTGCCTGCTCCTTTCACTTGGATTTCTAACATAAGTAACCTATGGCCACATTCTTCTTTAAATTTATTTGCTGCAGAGAGGCCAGCAATGACACACCTTTCGTCTGTTTTACCCTCTGATCATAAAGAAATCTATCTGTAAGCTTCCTTGTGGTGACTGCAAAGTTCTCTGGTGTTGTCCCTCTACCAAAGCCATGTATTTGACAATGCAATGCCATGTGCTCTTGCTGCCTCAAGGATTGACTGCCCTTTATGTTAACTGTTCCATCCTTGCCAACATGACATTGCCACCTTCCCCTGGGATTCAGGTCGTTTTCTGAGGGCGTTGTCTGCCCCGTTTAATCGCTTTGTATGGCATGCACACCTACATGCATTCTACCCCGGGAACACACGGGATTTATAAGCCCATTAGACCATTTACTATAGTTGTTCTAGTCTATCACACAGGTACTGTATGTGATGAAGGTCACAGGGATCAGATGGGGTGAACAAATGTGAAAGTAGGAACATGTCGTAATTACCAAATATAGGATCTCGTCCTCAGGCTTGGGAGGTACAGGCATGAGAAGCATAGGTCGACTTAAATAATTTGAGGGTTGGGCATTACATCGGCGACATCCAGCTACGTGAAAATGCCACCCAACAGTTCACCCCATGCGTCCATGGTTCCAAAAAGGTCCACTATGTGCACACCCTGTAGAGAGTCAATTGCGTTTGTAATGAATCTTGGAAGTTGTTGTCCATCTCCATGATGAAATTTAATCTACGCTGGGCATGGTCGTGGAATTCTTGATTCAATTTGAGATCGGTTGATTAAATTTCGTTTCTCCGTAAACTGGTTTTATCCGTCAAATTGACGGTTCGCTGCAAGATTATGCAGGGTGAGGGATTTTGGGGGATGTCTGGGCTGTTGTGGAAGAGTGGGCAGCGCGACTTCCCACCAAGATTTCTCGCTTCTCATGAATGAAATTGCGAATTCAGATTGTTGTTGTTTGTCGAAATATCTATTTTTGTGAATTCATTTACTATCAGTATGTGTTCTGTAATGGGAAACGAGGGAATAATGGTGTTGATAGGGCATAAGTGTCTTATGCATAGGTAAAGGATTTTAGCGCCATCTGAAGGCAAACCTTGCAGTTATCGATTAAATCTTTCTTGATGAACTTTTGTCACAACGCAGGGCTATGTCGGCAAGTATCATTTTGGAATATCAGGTGGTAGAAAGCTCTTTGGGATCCGGAACGTTCGCTCCCCGACATTTCGCCCCTGAGTACTTTTCGCCCCCGGAGCTTTTGCCCCCACACATTTCGACCCTGGGAGGGCAAATGGCAATTTTTTTTTTTGTTATTATTTTTTAGGTAAGGTAAAAATCAAGGGCTAGTGCCAACTGACCCTTGAGTCAATGCCAGCCCTTGATTTTTACCTTATTATGGCCGGTTTTTTTTTTTGTTGTTGTTGTTATTCTGTTTTTACCTAGAAAAACAGCGTTGTTCGTTCGGACCTTTTTCTGAGTGTTTCAAGGAATAGGTAAGGTGAAAATTCAGCAATTTCGGCAAGAATTCTACGCATTGTGGAGGACATAACGATAGAAATTTAATAGACTTTCTCAAAGGCATAGCCTACAATTTCGAATTTTAGTTTATGTTTGCACATTTTATGTGACAGTCTTGCTTAATGTTTGTGTTTCTTTTATTTTATTAAAATTATTAAGATTGCAGAATAATTCATTACTCCTATAACCTCGTATGCTCTGTATGACACCTGTACTTCGAGGTGCAGCATTATACAGTATAAGGGTGAACCTATGTTTTCATGGCATGTTCTAAACAGTTGAATATTTGATAAATTTCTGTTTGGGGACTAGCTCAAATTTCTAAATACCTGGAAATTCACTTTACCATCTAATAAAAAAATGATAATAATTAAAAAAAAAACAACTAGTGCCCTACAAATTGATGTGGTTTAGGCTATATCTTTGCCGACTCTGCTTTTAAAATTCGGACATCAGGTAGCGACACGCGCATGCGCCAAATTTTACGTTGGTAGTTTTAAGCATCAACGCTGCCGCTATTTTTTAAGTACAATTTAGCAGACGAACATCAATTAAAAGACTTTGACGATGGAAATTTTAAGTTTTGTTTTACGTCGTTTGCCCAAACTCTCTATTATTACATTCAACAGAGCAACAAAAAAAAACCGGCCATTTTCCCTCCCAGGGGCGAAACATCCGAGGGGCAAAATGTTCGAGGACGAAACGTCCGAAGGGCTAAATGTGTGGGGGCGAAAGCTCCAGGGGGCGAAAAGTACCCAGGGGCGAAACGTCGGGGACAAAACTTCCATAAACCAAGCTATTTACCCTTCCCCATCTTGAAAGAAGTTACACGTTATGACCCATAGGAAGTATGTTACCAATGAGTCATCCCGGCAGTGGGTCAGTCCTTATTAGGGCCACAGTAAGGACTACTAATTCTGGATCTCGTCTGATCACAGAAGTTAAGCAACACAATCTGATCGCAATTCTGGATCTCGTCTGATCACAGAAGTTAAGCAGCTAGTACTGACATAGGTGACCGCTTCGAAACACCGGGTACCGCTAACACACAAAATTTCACCATAACAGCCTAGTGTCTTTGCAGTCTCTGCATTAGAACTAAGCAGTGGATGGGGCTCTAATGACCTTATAGTTCACGGGCCCTAAAACACCAACGAACGAGTGAAACTCATTCTGGAATCTTATTCAAATACCGGTATTCATAGTTCTGAATTTGCTTCATATGTGACATTTTATTGTTATTCCTTAACTCTTCTTTCGCTTATGGCAGGGGGGACTGGGTGTCTGTTGAGATCACGAATACACTTACTTTCACCTGTCGTCTGTCGACCAATTGCGCCACTAGCTAACCGGTGGCGCCAAAGTTAGCATGCTCAATTTATTCCGTCAGGCGGTTCAGGTTTGATTTTTTTTGTTGGAGGTTTAGGGCCCTTCAACTAATGCGACGGTTTTCGGGTATTGGCGGTACCGAGTTTCCCAGACTTACATCAAAGCAGTGGCAGAACATGTGCTTGGTGGAGAATTTCTTGAAATTAGAGTTCACCTGCTGGTTCATAGGCTGCAGGACAGGAGGTGTCTTCGAGGTTTGGTGGGTGAGCAGATGCATTATCCAGGATGAGAAGGGCTTGCAGGGGTAGATAACATTCTTGGAGATTGCTAATTATTGGTGGCATGTCAAGCTCACTGGTAACTCATATTTTAGCTTGCATCTCAAATCAACAAATTGACGAAGTGACAACTCGTATCTTGAATAACTCGTAAGTTATGGCACTTGTAAGTCAAGGTATCACTGTATTGATCAAGGTTAATAGTTGAAGAAGAGTTATGAATCTCACTCTCCATATTGCTCCAAGATTTGATAAACTTTGTGGCAATAAATCCTTGCATTAAATTTTGATGCATTAGATGTAGGTAAATTAGTAATTTGATATAAAAATACTGTAAATATGCATGTTCGACGACACACAGAAGACAGGGAGACATGGAAGGAAAAAAAAATTTTGAGGGAGGCGCAGTAGCATAAAGGTTGGAAACCACTGTTATAATGGGTGAAAGATTTCATTGGGAAACTTTCATTGTTGAAATACAATACGTTATAACCAAGAGTTTGTTAATAATGGGTTCGCTATGGGTTCGGCCGGTTGCCTATTTATCGTTGTCTGCTGTTCATTGGGGATTTCCACCAACGCCAAGGAGTGAATTTCATTCACCCATGGCATAGTAGAGACTTCTCACAATGCATATGTTGCACCATGGCCCTTTGGGTACCCCCAGTCAGAGTGATAGCAATGCATGGGCAACGGGACAAATGCCAAGGGCGCTGGGATGCACCTCCAATAGTAAGGGTTTGGATCTAAGTTAGGGTTGCCATAATTGTCGGAACACTGACCGGGACATCTCCCCTTAAAAATATTTTTTCAACAAAATGGCAAAAATTCATATTATAAACATTCATAGCTTTATTAAAAAATTCCATAATCCTTTTACTAACACATTGAAATATAAAATATTTTAGAGGACCTAAAAAAAAGACGTTAGGATCAATCAGTGGCGGATATGGGTGGTGGTAGAACTTCAAAAAATGTGCGCCCCAAATATTTTTAAATGTTCATAATCCCTGACTATAGATCTAGGTAGCAATTACAAAAAGGTCCTCTCGTGGCCCTTTAACAATTACCTATCTTCAGTGGTTTAGCCAACTACAGATTGGACTGCAACTGTTATACTGGCAGTATAGAAATGGGGATAGCAATGCAAAAATGCTTCATCAGTTGCGCCCCTTTCAGGCAGTGAGGGGGGAGCAATTGCTGCATTGCCCCTCGTCTGGATCCGTCCCAGGGATCAATGGTGAATCATTCCCGAACAGTCAGTTTCCCTGGCAAAATGTGATGTGCTTTCATGGACGAATCTGTACCAAATCTCTAGGCATGTAGCCTACTGTATACACGCAGTACTGAATGCAATGATATTATCAGTAAATAATTGTTTAACATGCGAAAATTTTAAATCGACCGGGACAAATGACTGTCGGACTGGGACACTGGGACACAGACCTCAAAACTGGGACGTATGGCAACCCTAATCTAAGCACATGTTTGCCAAGGGTTTCTAAATCATTGCTACAGCTCTACCCCCATTTTCACATGCCTGGACTACACAAATATATGTAAACTTTGCTTCTGAACTGCATGATAACAAGTTAGAACTGTGGTTGAAAATGGAGAAAAAGACGTTGTGTGTAAACACCCATCATACATTTTGTATGACGGACAAAACCTACATCATGTCTAAGTGTGTAAACCAGCCTTTAGAAATGAGGTTGAAATGGGACGAATAGACGTTGCATGTAAACGCCTGACAAAACGTGCATTTTGTCTTTCAATTTGTTTGATAGGCAGTTTTATTACACTGTTTATTGCAAGCACATATGGTACACTATGTAGACGAATATTCAACTGTGCAAACGCAAATACTGTGAGCGTCAAGCTGAGTGTACGTTTTTCAGACGTACGCTCTGGTGACACTTGATGCTGAGTAAGAAATAGAAATAAAATGGGTGACAGGGAGGAGGTCTCTCGGTAGGTGGCGCTCATGTATGGGCCGAAGCAGAAACGCTGCAATAAAACTTTAATTTTTTAAAAAAAATCGTACGATAGTCACATGGTCTGTGTAAGTTATTGTTTGCATGTGTCGACGTTGTAATTATTATTATTATTTATTTGACATACACACTACAAAACAAGCTTTCCATCGCTAACACTAGTTATTCAGTAGATAGACAAATAAAGCTCGCTTGAAATGAAAACAAAATCTCATACATTTAAATGCACTACAAGAGAAAACAGACGATCTAAGCGAAAATGGCAATGAGTTCCAAGAACCCAAAACAATACAAGGGAAAAGGCGACGCCGAAAATCATGATACAAAAGTGTAGGCTGAAACATAAACCGTCTAGTTGCACGCACCTCGCAAGAAGCCAAGAAGTGGACCACAATAAAGTGACATGGGTGCTCAGGATTCCGTAGGGCAGCTGCAATAATAGAAAGATGGCAAAAACGGAGGTAGACATAAAAAGGCAAAATGGCAAAACGTTTACTAGAGCGCGAAACAGAATGGGTAAAAGGAATAGAAAGGATGACTCGGAGGATATGATTATATGCCACTGCCAATGGCATACTCTGTGCTCTCGTCAGGCCGGCAAGGTATGGAGATACAAACCTAATAATGGACAAAACCTTTGCTTTAAAGATCTGAAGGAGCTTAGTCCGGGTGTGATCATGCTTTAATCGCTTAAATAGATAAAAGAGAGATCTCAATTTAGCCTGAAGAGCATCACGCAGTGACAGAAATTTAAGAGTGGGATGAAACACTGTCCCAAGCACTTTAATAGGTAGACTATGGAGGCTCGGATCAATTGGGCAATGTGGGGGCCTAAAGATTATGGTGTGAGTCTTCTCCACATTTAGTCTCATGCTCCTGTCCCCATACCACTGGGCCAATCGACCGAGGAGACTAGTCGATGAGGAGCTAATAAAATGCTCATACTGTATAAGATCCGAGGACACAATCCACTTACGATGAGCCTCAGAACAGGCATCACGAAGTTTAGACAGGGATGGGTTCCACCAATGCTTGGCTTTAAACTGCGAATTGTGAGCTGGACGTGATAGACGTAAAGGAACAGCCTCAGCCCCTGCCTTCAGGAAGTCCCGACACAGAGTCACGGGGTCCTTGCAGTACCAAAAGGCCCTGCAGTCTAACCTGCGGAGATACATATTCCACAAGACAGAGTCAATTTTATAACATTTGAAAGAAGACCAGGGGGCAACGGAACACCCCCTAACTACCAAGTTTGCACAGTAAGAGAAGTGCTGCAGCACTAAGGAGTGGTCAAGACGATAATCATTAAGGATAATGGTGGAGTTACAGACCAACGTGGGGGATATAAACACCTGATCTAGCAACGATGCTCTTGCAGAGGTAACCCTAGTAGGGGCTACAACCGATGGAATTAGAGACAAAGAGCTAGTAAATTCAAGTAATAAGCATAACTGCCGCGAAGTCCGGCAGAAATCTATGTTAAAGTCACCACACAGAACATTAGAAATAGTCGAGTCAAAAGCCAAGGTGATCTGAGATAGAAGCGTATCAACACAGGAATGTGGTGGACAATAGATAGACCAGATAGCTAGGCTCCCGGTGTCGAGAACAACCCTGATTAAGGAGATGTTATGGTCAGAGTACCTTGAGGTCTGCAGAACTGCAAAGCAGTTTTTAACATAGATGGCCGTACCCCCACCTCTAGAGGGACGATCCGATCGATGAACAGTACAACCCTGCACAGCAATCAAGGAATCCGGAATAGCCAAGTTGAGCCACATTTCAGTTATGGCGATGCAATCTGGAGAATGATCTCTAATGTAGGAAATAAGCAAGTCCACCTTATGAAGAAGAGAGCGAATGTTGCAAGTAAGAATGGAAAGCTCCTGGCCAGCAGAGGTGTGGCGTCAGGCAACAGCCGGACTAGCACTAGATGCACAAAACGAGTCTGCAAGAAGTGGAGGATTTGGCCCCCGGAAAATCTGAGCGTAAACTCCGATTGGCCACAAAGATGTATTAAGCAAATCTATGCCCTCCTTTTTTAACACATGCACAAACACAGCCCAAGACGTGTCGCCAGCCTTTTTGGACCACCTGCCGCACTCCCGCACTTGGTGACCCACCTTTTCAAGGGAGTTCACAAGGCACGAGATGGTGGCAGAAGATGACACATTCAATAGCATTATCCTCTCAGTATCAGCATGATACGTGTTGCGAAGGGCACACTGGCTGCCCAGGCAGACCCCATTACACCAACAGGCCGGCCAGCCGGCCCCCCCTGCTTTCTGTGGATGATCAGGAGGCTGAGACGATGCTGGCTGACCATCACCAGAACACACAACACTTGCGTAGGTTTTAGGCAGGCCAGCGCCATCGACAGGTACCTGAATTGTAGAAACAATCGGGGATGGCATAAGGATAGGCAAGGGTTTTCCAATTGTCTTCTGCTTCTTTCTAACAGTCACACGTTTGAAGGCTGATCTATCAGCCATAGGTAACTGGTCTTCAACACCACCAGCACTGATGTCACTGTCACCCTCAGAACAAGATGTATTTGCAGTATTTTGGATAAGTGAAAGGTCATTAGACTGGACCACTTGGCAGATCTTATTGAAACCATGGGTCAAGGTAGAATTGAGTTTTACAAAATTCTCAGAGAGACTTACATTGATAGCTGCTATTATATTATTGAGGGCGAGATGGCCGCCACCACGTGGTGAGCACACATCAGCAAAATTTGGCAAACACGAAGCACACACACTTCGAAGATTTGATAGAGCTGCTTGAACCACTGAACAATTAAACCTCACATCTTCTAGGTCAGCCAACAGCACACTAGTATTTCCATTGGGCTTTGCTTTATCGGTAATTAGATCAATTGCCACGGAGATAACATCTAACTCACTACCAATTGACGAGACGAATAAACGTGCGTCCTCCTCCGACAGTGCCATCTGGCCATTCAACTCCCCACTCCCCAAAGTAAACTCCCCACTGACGAAACGTACGTTAAGTCGTAACGTGCAAACCAGCCTTAAGAGAGTCATAACTGAACCATCTCTTTTATATGATGTGATCACGGCTAGAAATTCATCAAAAGCAATAGGAGGGTTTTATTGCAACGTTTTCTATTTCTTGGTGGGCAGAGGGTAGCATAGAGCAAAGGTCCAGGACTGTTGTGTGCTCTCCAGAGAACTTTACAAAAAGAATGTGGCCATAGGTTACTTATGTTAGGCATACTAGTAAAAGTGGCAAGCAAGGCACATCCTTGGAAAGGATAGGTCATCAGATGGCGGAAATGCCCACCAAAACAGAAATTCGCATAGGAATTAACAGGCAGCTAGACTGGGATTTAGGAGGAACATCTGATGCCATGTGGGACAGGGTCGCCATAAAAATTGAAAAATATGGAAAGCCATTTTAGGCCAGGCTAGAGTAGGAGGTACTTTCTGGGACAGGAAGCCATGGTAGTGGAATGATGAAGTTGAAGCAGCCATCAAGCAAAAGAAGACTAACTTTCCACCAGTGGATGGAGATAGGGAACCAGGAATCTAGAATACTATACAGGGTGTTTCCTTTAAATTAACCAATGCCTTTTTTAAAAAATCTATGAGATATGGGATAAAATGGTTAGGAAAAAGTTATAGTTGATGGAGGGGGACATTTACTTCCTAAAACAGTTCAGAAACTTTGGCAGTTGTTTTTTCAGGACAATGCAAAGTTACATTTTTTCAATAGATAGGGGTAGTGTTAACTATTGCATCTCATAGCTCTAAAAAAATGTGAAATTTTGATATAAAATGCTCCTATACCTAAAATTAAAAATAAACCCTCAAAACTGCATTAATGTGTGTGCAAATTTCTGAACTGTTTTGGGAAGTGAATGTCTCCCTCCATCAACTATTACTTTTTCGTAACCATTTTATCCCATATCTCATAGATTTTTTTAAAAAAGGCATTGGTTACTTTAAAGGAAACACCCTGTATAGGAGGATCACTGCCCTGGCCAAACACCACAAGTATGAGGCCCTCTATGATCAGTTAGAGACCACGTTTTTAAACTGGCCAAGGCTAGCAAAAGGGCAGCCGAAGACATACCCCGAGCCAGATAGGGTCCCGCTTCCCCCATCTCAGGTAAAGTGATGATAGAAAAGTATAGGGCAGAGAAGAAAAATCTCCATGCCATCTTTATCGTCCTGTGTTTCCATGACAGGAAATTTGGGAGGTACAGCAGAACTCCAATTTTCCAAAGCAATGGGACCGGGCACAGAGGCGTACCGAGGGGGTGTGGGGGGTGCGGACCGCACCGGGTGACACTATTGCAAAGTTTCAGATCCAACCTTTTCTTACAGCACTATTTGAATTTTAGTTTCAATGAATGTGAATTTTGTATGGAACACAGTCCAGCTAGTGGATTCACATAAACTCGTTTGGTTCATTAGTATTTTAGGGCTTTTTGACAACATTTCTAATGCAGAGACTGCACAGCCACTGCACTAATTTGACTAGTTTGGAGTATTAACGCACTGTCATAAGCTTTCTCCAGGTCAATGAAGAAGGATAATAGCCAGGGTAAAAGCACCTTGGGGAAACTTAAGCACTAAGCCCTTACCTGCTCATTCTGCTTATGAATGAGCTGCTGACGGGAGTAGACGAATGGGCCCCCAATCCATGGTATTTGCTGAGGACATTGCAAAAGTTAATGGTTCCAGAAAACAAGTGGTGAAAGGCCTAAACGATATTAGAGGGGTGATAGAAAAGGGCTAAAGATAAACAAAAAGAAGACAGAGTATTTAGCTTTCAATTGGGAAAGACAGGAAAGTAATGGTTGCGTGATGTCTAGAGGCCAACTGGTGAAATCGGTGCAAGAGTAGTATTAGTAGTTGTATGTAACACAGTAGTTGTATGTTGGGGAGTAAGCCAAGCAGCCATAACAGGTCAAACCCTAAGGAGGCTGCTTGCAGGTTAGGAGGGGCTAGGTGTAGGGGGCGTAGGAAAGGGTAAATTGGCAGCACCCAACGTTCACTACCAACAACCCATGTTGGTACTAACTTGGGTTGCATTGCTTAACTGGTGCATCCAATGCAACTTGGCTATGCCATGGAGGTAAAGTACTTAGGATCAACGTTCCAAAGCAATGGGGAGATAGACTCTGATGTGACCCAAAGGGGGTTGAAGTGCAGACAGGCAGGTGGAGTCTTATGTGATAGGAGGGTCCCATTCACACTGAAAGGGAAGTTTTACAGGGCAGTGGTTAGACCAGCTATGCTATGAATAAGTTGAGGGAGCATGATCATTCCTATGAGGGATTTTCTCATAGGAACGAGGGAGAATAGGTTGAAGTGGTAAGGACACGTAATGCGATGAGGGGAGGAGCTCCTTAGGTCCATTTCAGGAATGCAGGGGGTTGGAATTGCCTAAGGCAGGGGAGACTGAAGCAGACGTGACAGCAAGTTGTCCACAAGGACGTGGCAGGGTGTGGGGTGGATTGGGATCTGGTGGAAGATAGGCAGGAGTGGAGGACTGCAACTCACAGACCCGGCCCTGCCACAGGCGGGATACCTGATTTCCACCAAACTGATTACTATGCACGCTAATCCTGTCCCATAGGCAAGATTCCATCATTCTCTCCCAGAGCTTCATGGAATGGCTCAACAGCTTTATACCTCTATAGTTACCACAATCTTGGTCATCCCCTTTGCCCTTGAAGAGCCACACTATCCAACTCTCACGCCATGCCAATGGCATTCTACTCTATCTCTGCTGTCAATTCTCCTTAGAAGTTTCCCTAGCCACCTGATACCTGTCTTCCCTAGGCTATGCCACACTTGAATTGGGTGTTCCGTCTGGGCCTACAGCTTTTTGACCTTTCATCTTCCTAAGCGCCCTGGTTACACAGTTCTATGTCCCCATCTCCCCCTGCAGCATTCAAGAGGTTTTGGAAGTACTCTTCCCACCGCCTCTTTGCCTCCATTGGGGAGAGTAGGACCCTACCTCTGCCACCCTTGGGAGCGGCAAATTGCATTGGACACACCAGTTCCCGTCTGATCACTGAAGTTAAGCAATGCAATCCCAGTTAATACTGATATGAGTGGCCGCTTTGGAAAACTGGGTACTGCTAGTATTCAAAAAAATCGTTGCATTAGTGTAGTGTCTTTGCAGTCCCTGAATCTGAAATACACTGTGGACAGGGCTCTAATAACCTTGTAGTTGAAGGGCCCTAAAACACCAACAAACAAAATGATCCACTATCCTTTACTGTTATGGCTTGGGGATATCTTTAGCTACCCTATCTCTAGCCTTGGCCAGTTTGAAAATCTCCCCTTCCCTTGTCCCTAATCGCCAAAAGAGTGCCTCATACTTCTGGTGCTGGGTCAGGGCAATGATCCTCCTAGCACTGGTCTTAGCCTGCCTATATTGAGTCTTAGATTCCTGGTCTCCTATCTCCCATTATACTGTGGGAAGCAGACTTCTTTTGCTTAATGGCGGCTTCTACCTTCCTATTCCACCACCATGTGTGCTTGTTTCTCTGGACTGTGCCTCCTACTCGATCCTGCCCTAAAATGGCTTTCTGGTTCTAGTTTTTCTGGCGTCCCTATCCCACATGGCATTCACTGTCCCTTCTGAATCCCAGTCAACCTCCCTTTGCACTTTATGGGCAAATCCCTCCGTTTTGATTGGTAGTTTCCACTACCTGATGGCATGCTCTCATCTCCAAGAATGTGCCTTGCCTGCCACTTTCACTAGGATTTGACCTGTGGCCACATTACTTTTGGAAAATTTTCACTTGGGAGTGCCCAACAATCACGAACCTCTGCCCTATGCCACCATCTACCAATCAAGAAATCTTTCTGTGATATCCCTTGTGGCGACTGGAATGTGATTAGGTGCTTGTCCATCTTCCTAAACCACGTATTTGCCAATGCCAGGCCAAGTGCATTGGCTGTGTTGAAGATGCACTGTCCTTCTATGCTAACTGTTCCATATCCCATCCCCTTGAACATCCCCATAACCCTGGTTACCTTTGCCTACATGGCCATTAAAATCCCCACCAATAGCTAAGCACTCATTCCCTTGGCATTGCCTTATCTCAGCCTTTAGTGAGTGCACCAAGTCCTCAAAATCTGTCCATCTATTCCCCTTCCACCTAGTTTCCTGGAGGAAAGCTACATGAATCCTCCTGAATCCTTTGTTTTAGGATATTGACTTATCCCCCTGTTTTGCCAGTAAGGGTCCTCACATTTGGCGTTCCTAATCTAAGATTGGCCCTTTAAGTTGTCTGAATATGCTTTGACTGGGTTCACCCCAGCCAGGCGTCTGGAATCTGTAGGAATGTTGTCACTGCTTGCTGTGGGGGGATGCTTGCCTACCCCACAGAGGACTCTCAAAGTGCTGTCTGCCACAGGGACCAAAGTCCCAAACCCTGTGACTTTGCAGACTGTGATGACGGTGGCCCAGGGCCTGCTGACACACCATGCCTGAAGCAAACATTAATCTAAAAGCATTTGAAATTTTGGTGGCTCAGGTGGAGCACAGTGGGGGTGAATGGTGGGGGGTGACACCGGGATTTGCCGCACCAGGTGACACCAAGCCTAGGTACGCCTCTGACCGGGCCCCATTCGAATAATCAAAAATTCGGATAATTCGATTTTTTTTTTTTCCGAAAAAAATGTCTAAATGGGAGAAAAAACCATTTTTAAATAAAAGGAGCTTTTAATTAAATAAATGGAAAGACAACACTTTTACATATTAAGCATACTTAAAAGGGCTGTACATTAGTACAGTATGAACATCTCGGTCAAAGTAAGCTGTTTGACTGTCAGTATCCGTTTTTGGGCAGCCAAGTCGCGCATTATTTTACAAATCGCAGTCCGTTCCCTCTTAATTTTTTTTCTGAAATTCTGAAAGCTATTCGGATAGTAGGAGTTCGGAAAATTGGAACTCTACTGTATTAAGAAATATGGGCGTTAGAAGAGTATTTCAATCGAATAGTTCGGGATATGTATGATGGTTCCATAACCAGGGTAAGGTCACCTCTGGGAAATTCTGGGCTTCCTAGTGAAGGTTTGGGTACACCAAGGTTCAGCTCTAAGCACATACCTTTTCATTCATGGGCCCCTCAGTATTGAAAAAACTTAAGTGACAGTAGAGAACAGGCAATGAAGGGCCTAAACAATATCAGGGCTAAAGATAAACATGAAGAAGACAGAGTACTTAGCTTTCAATTGGGAAGGACAGGAAGCTCGCATATATTATGAGAATAAGTTTATATGTCCATGGGGGGGGGAGGGAAAGGGTTAGGATTTGTTTTGCCTCTACGTTAACAGAGGTTGTATGCCGACGTTGTGCAAATCGGCCAACGTCGGCATTTCAGACTCAACCATTTTAATTTCGTCTAAATTCGTTATCAAAACATAGAAGGAAGGAGGTTATCCAGGAGGATTAATTCAATCTACTGCCTTCCAAACAAGCGTTTTCCGTCGAATGTTTTGTGGGATATGGAACACGAAGTTCATGACCTCAAACATCTTATATCTGCACATGTTCTGTGAAGATGTAACGAGAGCAGTTCTGCGCAGCCCATGAATAGGGTGTGTGGAGCCAAGCCGTCTGTATGTTTTTTGGAGGTAGTCTGTATGTAGTTGCTCTCCCAAAATTCGTCCCTCCAAGAGCGGCCCAGCCAGCCACTTATGATAAACAATTCTAGTGAACTTCATTGCGCCACGTAGGCGTTTCGTTTGACGAACTTGTATGGATTTCTTTATTGTTGATGGGTTTGAAATTGTGGATGTAGACATAATTACCTTTGACCTCTTCTATTCGACAACCAGCATCGGCGAAATAACCATCTTCCAAGAATTGTGGAGGGGGAGAGGGAGAAGTAAGTAAGGCACTCTGAACTCAGTCCTTACGTGAGTATCGCTATTAGGGAGTTTTACTAGGGAGGTTTCTTGCAGCGTCAACGGACGCACGCAAAGACGTTAGCAGGCCACGTGACTAGTAAAACTTAAAACGTAACGGCTGATACACGAGCGCCACCTATTGACTGATGGCGTCAGCCATTTGTTTTTCATTAGCGGTTTAGCGTGCGTCCGATGTAGAATTGGTGATGCATGCATTGAAACGCACCTTAATGTTACTGTGCGCAGTGTTTGCACTTGTGCCGTTGAATTGTCATCTGCTTGACATAACAGGGAAGTTGAAAAATAGTTGTAATTAGCACTACGAATCACAAATACGAATGATGAACTCATTCCTATTTGTAATTGTGAAGAGACGTTGAAATGCAATGTCCAAAGCGAATGTCGCCACCTAGGGAAAAGCATCTAAGACTCATTGGAAAAAGCTATGTGCTACAGTGCAGTGGGATTTTGCTAGCACGGTGTGCTAATCCCCTTGCACATTGTTGGGATATCATTTTTTCATCCAATTTAAAGATTTTAATTGATTCATAATTGTAATTTAATAATTTTACATTTAAACTTTATTTTTACTCCCTTGAATTATTTCTGGATTTGGTATTAGTGATGATTTTCCCACGTGCAACATCGTAATAGACCAGACATCTTCGTTTTTAAAGATGGCGGCCTCATGCTGATGTTGAAGCTTCATTGCACATGCGCGAGGGTGTGGCCTGTTCATTGCCTTCCGAATCGTAACTGGGGAAAAGTTACGATTCTGGAGGCTTCTAACTGTTGCCAAAGTCGAGGGGGTCGAGTGGGAGGCACAACTATGCTCAACACACTCGTATTTGTAGTCGGAACGCTCAATTCGTTCCTCATTTCAACGTCCCTAACGTGCATCAGCCAAAAATGCTACAAGAAAACTCACTGCTATAACGTCAACGCACGCAATAACACACACAGACCACGTGATTAGCATACGATATTTAAAACAAAGTTTTATTGCAGCGTCTCTGCAACGGCCCATACATGAGAGCCACCTACCGAGAGTACTACCTCCACTCTCCCATTTTCTGTTTATTTTTTACTCAACGTCAAGCGTCACCAGAGCATACGTCTGAAAAGCATATGTCAAAACCTATGCTCAGTTTGACCAATGCAGCGTTCGCGTTTGCGCAGTTGAATATTCGTCTGCATAGCATAGCGTATGCCTGAAAATAACGTTGCAATAAAACTCCCTATTCTTCCTTTGATAGTAGGGAGTTTTATTACAATGCTTTTGGCAAACGTACGCCACGCAATGCAGACGTATATTCAACTCTGCAAATGTGAACCCTGCGAGTGTCAAGCTGAGTGTACGTTTTGACGTACGTTTTTCAGATGTATGCTCTGGTGATGCTTGATGCGGAGTAAGAAATAGAAAGAAAATGGGTGACAGTGGAGGAGGTCTCTCGGTAGGTGGCTCTCACGTATGGGCCGTTGCAGAAACGCTGCAATAAAACTTTATTTTTTTTTTAAATTGTATGCTAGTCACGTGGTCTGTGTACGTTATTGCGTGCGTGTGTCGACGTTGCAATAGGGAGTTTTATTGCAACGTTTTTTGCAAGCGTACGCTACGCTATGCAGACAAATATTCAACTGCACAACGCGAACGCTGCGTTGGTCAATCTGAGCGTAGGTTTTGACATACACTTTTCAGAACGTATGCTCTGGTGACGCTTGATGTAAAATGTGGCGCATGCGCGTGCCGCTACCTTATGTCCTAATTTTGAAAATCAAACGGAGTCGGTAAAGACAGCCCAAAGCCCATCGACTTGTAGGGCACTAGTGGTTTTTTTAAATTAATATCATTTTTTTATTAGTTGGTAAAATGAATTTCCAGATATTTAGAAATTTTAGCTAGTCACCAAACAGAAATTTATCAATTATTCAACTGTTTAAACATGCCATGAAATCATAGGCTGCCCTGATATAATGCTGCACCACAAAGCACTGGTGTCATGCAGAGCATACGCAGTTATAGGGGCCGTTGCAGAAACGCTGCAATAAAACTTTATTTTATTTAAAAATCGTACGCTAATCACGTGGTCTGTGTATGTTATTGCGTGCGTGCGTCGACGTTATAATAAAACTCCCTAGTAACTTTCAACTTACTTACGGTATGCCATGCTGCTATGGAAATGAGTTATCGGCTTGGTGTTACCGATGGCTGTTAAATACAGTAATCTCTATTTCGTCATCTTCATTCTTAACTTTCTCGCCTATGGCAGGGTTACGTTCAATCCATTTATTTCAATGGAAATGGAAACGCACAGGCGATCTTATGGACGATTACGCCCGGTGCACATCCGATTTTTACTCTTACGGCGTCACTGCGTCATCGTAATTACGGGATGGGATTCACTAGTTGCAATGGGCGAGTGCTTTCATACCTCCGGCTCTGCAGTGGGTGGGCAGTTGAGAGGCAGTCAACTGCTTTTACAATCGCAGTGCTAGTGCACGCATGTGATTGGTAGATTACATCGCAGACCACATCCATTGCAAATTTAAAATTGGCTGTTACGTATATGTGCCCTGTACGCCAAATTACGGACGTTTTGAAAACCATTCGGTGCGTGTCCTAGTTGCGCCTACCACTGAACCAGTACAAGCGCTATTGGTTTTAGCAACTGTACTTGATATAACTATCTTGGTGGTTGTACGCACTATTTTTGCTTGTAGCGTATGCCACTGAACTTTGGCAGCCGAATACATTAAAATTCTGTTCATCAGATTGTGATTTCCAAGAGGTACGAAAATGGCCACCCGACATTGCCATAGGCGGGTAAAGGCTTAGTGATGATAATGTTTTTAAATGAAGTACTGGTTGCAGCATTAGATCTGCATAAAAACCATTTGGCTCTCGTGTCTGTGGTTCAAATGGATGCCCTGACTGCCACGGGCAGAAATAGGGTTTTAATTTATAATGATGGTTCAGGGTTGCTCCTAAATAGCTGGCTGGGGTGCGAAATGAAACTACTGGATCACTTAAGTTACCAAGCCTGTGACGCTAACGTATGAGGAGTAAATCAACGTGCAAGATATCGCCTCTAAGTAACTAGGGAGATTGAGCGAATCGTCCCGAGAGGACGAAACGATAAGGAAGAGACGATTTCGCATGGGATGGTAGCCATCAAAAAATCAGTTTGAGCAGATGGTATATGGTATTCAGCTAGCGCCATTCAGTGGCCAACTAAGTAAATTATAATTCTAATTCTCCTCGAGCCTAGACAATACACCCGATAGCAGACGACAAACCTAAGTACGCATGCTCACCAAATATCGTCGGGTACACTAACCAGGACGATAAATGGCCAATTTATGGTACCCAACTATAGCTACCAAACGAAACGATATTTGGTGAGCATGCGCCTTAGGTTTTTCGTCTGCTATCGGGTGCATCGTCTACGAGGACGATTCGCTCAATCTCCCTATTATCTTCTCCTGCAGCCCATTTCTTGTCTCCCGTTATCTCTGAATTATCGCTCTTAAGTTGTGGAGCAGGCAGGATGAGTAAGATTACCATAGGCCATTATTCTTGGCATTTTCATACTCTATCTCTCGCACACCGCCCTCCAAACCCTTTTATTACCCCAGTTCACCGTCAGAATGTTTGTTAGGTACAGCTCAATGGAGGAGTTGCTTTGATCACCATGGTAACATATGGTAGCCTAGGATTTCTTGCTGGATTAGGGCTAAATTTAGGGTAATGGGAAGAGGCGGCCGGTTGGTTTCAGCAATCTGAACGCGGGTGGACACTATCTGTTCTCCGCTCCCTTCTCCCATCATTTCAGTGCTTGGAACATTTCGACTCCCTTTTTGCAGACTTTTATCTATACCATTTACAAGATGCACTGATTGTTGTTCAACAGCCACCTTTGATAATGGCATTTTAGAAATTTAGGGACTGCCATCTGGTGGACATTTTCCGTCTCATTTCCCAAATATAAAAGCTAATTGGTTAGGGACTAGCCTGGAAATGGTGGACGGGGTATTCTTTTCATTTTGGAAATGGATCTTACTTGGGTCGGATCCCCATTTGTCTTGTTGGTAAAGGGCGCGCGAGATCTTGGTTCAAATATCTTTGGTACTGGACACAACGGAGAAGCCCTTCCTGCGCTTGCATTCGAATGGGAATTGAAGCAGCGACCTCGTATGGTACATAGCCTAAACTGAAAACCGGTTGTCTTCCTACGAATGAACGTCCCGCCAGTTGTTGTCCTACCAATTGTCGCGATCCCCCTCCACTGTCAGCAATGCTTTTGTGGACCTCGCAACCCAGATTTATCTCGAGGAGGTGTCGTTTGGCAGTCCATCCGTTACTTGAAAAAATAAAACGTGTGGTTGCATAGGAAGTGCTGTGGTGCCAGGAAAAATAAGCACTTCACTTGTCCACTCTTCCCACCCTGTGCAGGTAGGTGCGGAATAATCAATGAGTCTTGCCGGTAATCGCCCTTTGTGTTACTGGTTGTTTCATACCAGCCTTGTAGGTATGATGCCGACGTCGGTAATCCTGTGGTATAAGGTAATGTCCTTCTTAGCTCTGGGCAACTGAGCATCGTACCAACCGTTTCCGTTCACTGGAGAAAACTAAATAGCCTAGTGGGTTCAGTGGGATTGTGCTGTTTTACGTGGCTAACTGTCGACATAACGCCATGATACCATTTGGCGGCTGAGGTATGTGACCGGCTGTTAAGAGTGCTGGCGCGTGATATGATGCACATATGACAAAAATGTGTGACACGGGTGAACTACTGGGAGAAGGTCCCTACAACCTTTTCTTTCTGGGAGCAATTTATGTTACTGTAGGCATGTGACATCCTCCCGCAAAATCAACTACAGTAAAGCTGGGTTGACGCGGTCCAAGTACACTTGGATAAAGTTCACTTGGACGCTGTTCTTGCGTCACTTGGATGCTACTTGGGCCATGTATACTCTTGGATGGCTAGGACCCATCCAAGTTGAGTAGGACGGCTGCCAACTTACTTTTGATCAAAGCGTGACTTGGATGAAATTTAAAATGGCTATCAACATGTAACGCGTGGAGGGTGACTTGAATATTAATAAAAAAAATAGAAAATCAGCTAGGAAGTGTACTGACAGAGAAAACATATAATTTGTGGAATTATATGACGCTGAGGAAGTGTTGTGGAATAGAAAGCCACCCAAACTACAAAAGCAAAGATGTAAAATAAGCTGCAATTGAATGTATTTCTGAATAACAAGATTTGGCGAGGGTGAGTGGAAAATTAGATTCCCGATTTTAGTGAGGGTGAGTGGAAAATTAGATTCCTGATTTTAGTGAGGGTGAGTGGAGTCCTGTGTAATAGGAGGGTCCCAATCAAATTGAAAGGGAAGTTTTACAGGGCAGTGGTTAGAGTGTATACTATATGGATATTAGAGTGTTGGGTTGTGAGGAAGAGCCACATAAATGGAATGTAACAAGCCGACATCCCCATGCTGTGGTATATGAGCGGGGTGTCAAGAGTTGATAGTCAAGAATGAGAAGTTTGGGTGTGTGGACATCACTGAGAAAATGAGGGACCTGTTGGGAGATAGTGCGAGAGTTAAGGGCTAGAACCTATAGACCCTTCCCTACCTCAGGCGGGATAAGGATAGGATGATGATATGCTGGGTATATCTGTCACTACTACACCTTTCAATGCCGAATCCGCCATCTTTCTTTTCTTCAGCTCGTTGTCTAAGTCACTTACCATGGAAACCCACTTGGACCAACTGCACTTGTACAAGTGCACTTGGTTCTAGTGACTATCCAAGTGTACTTTGACCATGTCAACCTAGCTTTAGCGTTGAATCAGACGACACAGCACAAAAAGTGGTGACGTCACAACGCTACTTCGGCCGCCGCAGAGTAGCTATGCATGCCAATATTTCAGTTGACAGGTGGTCAACTCAAATAGCGTCCCACAAGTCACGCTGCATTCTGATTGGCTGGCGGTTTAGCTGTCTGCTTCGGAAACAAACCACATGTGCTGTGTGACGTGACTCCAAAAAATGTGCTACATACAGTGTAAGGAATTGTGCTGGCGCTCCTTCTAAAGCGTTTGCACAAAACGTCATCAAAATGTCGACAGCATCATCGTGATTAGTGCTCAAGTGTGGTGATACACAACTAGGCATAAATTGATCTTTTCACATCAACGTTCGTTTTCACTGTATGTTTTCGTTTTTTTTTTTTAAAGAGGAAATAGCATTACAGAGAAGCCAACATGACAGCAGTCCACCTCAAAAGTGCTTAACGTGGCGCTAAACGTGACATTAATTGCTGCACGTGAAAGAGACTTAAGTCCTAGAGTTATGTGATTTTGACTTACATTGAGCAAAAAAAGTATTTCACCCGAATGTTTTTTCTTATTAACATATTTATTTTAACATCTAATGTTACAAATATTTTTTATAATATTGCTGGGAGCTTAAAAATGAAAATGTACAGCCAAATAAAATATCCATATGCATAAATCATTATTAACATAAAAATACCACATTTCACAAGAAAGAAAAGTATTTGACCACTCAGAGAAGTACACATTTTACATGAAAATACCACATAAATGAGGGTTCAAGGGTCAAACGTTAGTAAACCAATATAAACACATATACTGTATTTCACAATATTTCAATAACATTCATTAGTTAATGTGCAGCAATTTCATAAAATGGGTAGAAAATCAAACGTGTTAAGTTGAGCATATAAAGATCAGATTGTGTTAATATTTCAGCAAGGAATAAAGGATGCCACACACTATCCAACTTGTTGGGCCAACCTCCCAACCAACCCAACAAATTGTGTAGTCTGTAGGTGTGTTGTGTGACCATTCTGACAGCCAGGCAAGTTGGTTGGATGAAACCATCCAACCGCTGGCACCTCCTCCCAATCACACAACACATTGTATAGTCTGTGTCATGGTTGGCCCAATCAGCGAATGAAAGAAACGTCATTCTTTTGTTTTACTCCTTCTCAGTGAATGTGTATCAAGTAGTGAAGGCAATTTAACATGGCATCAGATTACAATGAGGAAAGTTGCGATGCTTCACGTGCTAATACTGAAAAGCCGATTCTTTGCCATTTAGAGTGCATCAGAGGCATGTTACTTATTCGACAAAATCACACTTATGACAAATTAGGTTTTTCTGTTGGACAATTTTTAGTATACCTCCAAATTGGTTGTACTGACTGTCGGTACGACGAGTTGGAAAGTGTGTGGGGCCCTTAAGTTCGCATCAGATTTCGGAAATGCTTACAATCCTTTATACCAGTGGGTCTCAAACTTTTTGAAGTCGGGGATCACTAAACTGTGACATTTTTCTAGCACAGAACACTTACAATTCAGCATAAACTTTAAAGCAGGTTGTACACCTTCTACATTTGGTACTTACTAATTCTGTCATCTCTCGACACGCCACACATGTGCTACACCATTCGCATCTCGGCTACTTGCCTTCTATTTATATAGCTCTTCCTCACTGCCCAGCACTCTGATCCATATAGCATAGCTGGTCTGACCACTGTCCTGTAGAACTTCCATTTCAACTAGATTGGGATCTTTTTATCACACTGGACTCCACTCGCCTGTCTCTACTTCAGTGACCCCTCCCCCGTTGATTCTGCGGGTCACATCAGAATATCTCTCCATTGCTTTATTTGTGCATTAAAATTTTTGCAGAACACTTGAAATGGTTTCACAGAACACTCTTTGAGATCCACTGCCTTATAGAACTGTGTGGTATGTGATTAAAAGTTTACAACTGGTTCTACTGATAATTTGAAGCATTCAGGAAGACCAAGAGCACTTTCAGGGAAAGACACGAGAGATTGTCGGCAAAAGTCCAAAAATGAGTGCTCCAGAACTGGCAAAACTCCTTGATTTGGCTTTTAGCAAGATTGTAACACCCCAAACGGTACAAAATACAGTGAGAGTCAAAATTGAATGACCATGCATGATTGTCACACATTTGTGTTTGTAAATAAAAATGCAGCTCACATAAATAAAAATTTATTTTTTTATTTTCAACTTTTAAATGTTATTAATGCCTGGTGAAAAAAGAGGAAAATATATGCAAATTATTGACAAAATCACAATTGTGCATTGATATGCAAAATTTTAAGAGTCAAAAGTCAATTTTCAAAGCAACAACAATAACACCAATTCTCAAATTCTTAATATTGCCCCATCAACTGTTAAAACCTTCATGATTAAATACAATAAGGCTGGAAAAATTGAAAGTCTGCCTCATTCTGATCGCCCCAAAAAACTAATGAACGTCCAGTGGTTCGTGAAGTCCGGAAAAATCCTTTGGCAAGTGCTGTTCCTCTTGCAAAAAATCATTCAATTGTTAGTGAAGTACCAGTTAGTGCCAGCACAATAAGGTTGCCACTCAATGATGCAGGATTGCATGGCAGAGTACCTAGGAAGAAGCCATACACCTCCAAAGTAAATAAACAGAAAATACTTCGTTTTGCTACAAAATACAAAAATTTTGACTTTTCTTTTTGGAGTAATGCTATTTATACAAATGAATCTAAATTTGAACTTTTTCTACCTGAAACAAGACCAAAAATATGGAGATCTCAAAACCAAAAATAACAACAACACAATGTTCTGCCAATGGTGAAGCATGGTGGAGGTGTATTGCTTCCTCTGGAGTTGTGGACTCTGCTATGAAAAAAAAATTATTTGAAGATTCTGCAAGATAATTTGTTGATTAGTGTGGATCATTTAAGGCTAGGACCAAGTTGGATCTTTCAGCAGGACAATGATCCAAAGCATAAGTCCAATTTGGTGATGGAATGGTTACTGTATAACGTGCCAAAAATACTTGATCACCCACCCCAGTCTCCAGATTTAAATCCCATTGAAGATTTATGGAGTTATTTAAACAAACAAATACGAAAACAGAAAATTTCCAGCATTTCCAGGCTGAAAGATGTGATTATTGAAGAGTGGGAAAAATACCAATTTGTTTGTTTTGTTTGTTGGTGTTTAAGGTCCCGTCAACTACAAGGTCATTAGAGACCCGTCCACTGCGTAGTTCTAATGCATATGCTGCACAGACACTACACCAATGCGACGATTATTGGGTATTAGCAGTACCCAGCTTTCCCGAGCGACCACCCACGTCAGTACTAACTGGGCTTGCGTTGCTTAACTTCAGTGATCAGACGAGAACTGGTGTGTCCAACGCAACTCGCCGCTCCCAAAACTCACAAACCTTGGTGGAGTCAATGCCATGCCGATTATCAGCAGTAATAGAAAGTAAAGGAGGACCAACAAAGTACTAAAGTAGTAGGGAAAGAAAGTTTCACTGCGTTATCATGCATATGCATGTTTTGGTTGTACACTTTTGAGGCTTAAAAATGATATATCAATACACATTTGCCTTTTTTTCAATGCCTTGCATAAGTTTTCATTTGATTTTTTCACCAGGTATTAATAACATGTTATGGTTGAAATTAAAAAAACTATTTTTTTATTTATGTGAACTACATTTTTATTTACAAACAAAAAGTGACAATCACACATGGTCGTTCACTTTTGACTCTCACTGCAGGCTCCATTAACATGGTTACAAAGCTAAGACACCAAGGGGAAAGCCTTACATTAGAGACCAAAACTGAAAGAAAAAGCTAGAGTTTGCTCAGGCAAATGCCAACAAACCTTTGAAGTTTTGGGGAAATGTGCATTTTACTGATGAATCCCAGTCTAATTTATTTGGATCTGATGGTAGAGAGTTTGTTTGGCAAAAGCCCAACACAGAACTAGAACCAAAGAACACAAATGCAGCAGTAAAACATGGTGGAGGCCATGTCATGATTTGGGGCAGCATAAGTTCAGCTGGAGTAGGGGAACTAGCTATAATTGAAGGGGTTATGAATGCAGAGAAATATATCGACATACTCGTTGCAATTTGGCCAAGAGTGTTGAAAACTTAAGGATAGAGATCTCCCATTTTTTCAACAAGATAATGACGCCAAACATACTGCCGAAAAAATGAAGAATGGTTGCTTTATAATGCTCAAAACGTTTTTTCAACCCCTCCACAATCACTATCACCGGATATAAATCCTATAGAGAACTTGTGGTCCATTTTAGGGACTAAACTTAAAATAATAAAGTGTTCTTCAAAACATGAATTACAGTGAAATCCATTTAACATGAAAATGCTTAACACGAAATAACGGTTAACACAAAAAAACACTGCGGTCCAGACAAAATACTCTAATTCCGTACATTTTTTTTATTTTAACACGAAAGAAAATTCGCTTAACACGAAATTATTTTCCTTCTCAGCTAACAAAATACTGGATATACAACATATATCGGAGTTTCCGTTAAACTAAACAAACAATGGTTGCCACTGTTGCTAGATTACAGCCTGGGGTTCAGGATGGTAGAGGCATGCCATTGACAAACCTTTCAAACTATGGGGAGGGGGCCTTTTTATTGACAAGTTATGCTCAAAAAGACACTGAAAAATAAAGCACATTTTATCCCAAAAACAGTAATTCTTTTAGGCTTTTTTTAAATTATGCATTTGTAGCCTACATCATTATTTAAATAGAAAATATTGAATCTAATATGATGCCCACAAATGTAACTTTTAGTAAACATTATCACACCCTCATCCCACCTGCAGCATGGTCTGATCTGTAGGCCCACTGAACATGCCCTGGACTGGGGGCACCCCAGCCAGGCATGGTTATATTACTAAAAATTACAAGTGTAACGTTTAGCAATAAATCGAATTAATAAAATAGGACGACACAAAACAGTGATAGGTTTTCTGCATGAATCGCTTGGCACAAAATTCGTTTAACACGAAAAAATATTTTGTTCCCGTCAGTTTCGCGTTAAGCGAGTTTCACTGTAATTGGTAATCTTCAAAAGTGCTGGTTGGAGATTACACCTGAAACAACCGAAAATCTTGTAAAATCCATGCAAAGCAGACTCCAAGCAGTTGTAAATGCAAAAGGTGGACCAACAAAATACTAAAACATTACACAGTTTTTGTTTTTCATTTACAGTACAGTTGGCTCTCTTTTTACTGTGGTTTGCATTTCATTAAAAAAAATTTTCTCAAATATGTATACAGTACTTTATATATGCGATCAGGAGATCAAATGTTGAAACCACTCATAATAAATGGATTTTTTTGACCCTGTGCCCTAAAAGGCAAAGATTTAAAACAATTACCAGTGCATTTGATGGCTAACCCAAAAGCCTGGGTGACAACAGCTGGTTTTACAGAATGGTTCAATAATTGCTTTCTACCAGAAGTGGAAGTCTATTTGAAAGAAAAATCTCTTGATTTTAAAGTCTTATTAATTATTGATAATGCACCAGGTCATTTACAGTTAGAACATCCAAATGTTCAAATAGTATTTCTTCCACCCAACACAACAAGCCTTCTTCAGCCATTAGATCAATGCATAATTTCAACATTCAAAAAATATTACATTAAGCGGACTTAAAAATTCATATTGAATAAATTAGAAAATGAGTCCTTGACAGTAAAAGACGCGTGGAAACAATATTCTATATTTGATTGTATAATTCAAGTCGCATCTGCTTCTGCTGAAATAAAACCAGCAACTCTAAATACCTGTTGGAAAAAGGTTTGCCAGGATGTATTACAAGCAATACAATCATTGAAACATCAACACTTTTGAAGGAAATTATAAGTTTGGCACATGTTATTGGAGAGAATGTTTTAATAAATTCAAACATGATGATATAGAAGAACTGCTGGTGGATGATGTGTTAAATGATGATGAGATTATTGCACTAGTTTTGATGCAGCAAATTCATAAAGTGAAAGTGATATTGCGGAAACCCCAACCCCTCTCACTTCAAAAATAATTTGAGATGGTCTTCATCTATGCAGCAAATTAGAAAATCATTTTCTTGTTAATGACCCCTATTTTGAAAGGGCCTTTAAATTCCAACGTGAGCTGCAGAACTGTGTAAGTAGAATCATAAATGCAAAGTTTTAATTATGGATTGTATTGTTAAAAAAAGGAAAATCAGCCTACAGTGAGAATGAAGGTTGCAAAAAATTTATCACCTATACCAAAGAGATCAATTGCAGAAACAGTTATTTCTGATGATGAAAGTGATTTGGAACCTGTTCACAAACAGTGCATACTCTTATCAGATAGTGATAGTGATTTAAAACATGTAAGTTTATATTACTTTCTTATAAAATAAAACGAGTTGTATTTAAATGCAATTTTATTTAAGAATTTATATAAATTATTTTCACCTTCTCAAAGGAATTTGTTAAGAGACCCATTTTTCTCAACGTCAACAAATTTTTTTTATGCGGTTTTACATTACTTTTAATTCATAATTTCGGAGTTATGCGAATTTTAAAAGTTATGGAACTTATCCCCAATTTTTCCATAGACTTATAGTCTTTTTTAATGCGAATTCTTTTCACTCGAGTTTCTGAGGAACGGTATCCCCCGCGTAAAGAGACCTGACTGTCTGTGGTATTTTCATGTAAAATGTGCACTTTTCTGAGTGGTAAAATACGTTTTTTGCTTCTGAAATGTGGTTTTTTATAAATAATGTTTTATGGATATGGATATTTCATTTGGCTGTGCATTATCATTTTTCAACCATCCACCAATATTACAAAAAAATATTTGTAAAATTAGATGATCGAATAAACATGATAATACGTAAAAACATACAGGTCAAATACTTTTTTTGCCCACTGAACTTCGACTTATGCGATTTGAAAAAAAGACGAAAATTTACCTACAAAATTCATTTAGGCAAGCAGTTAGAGCTGTTGATGGACAGAACAGAAAATGGTTAATCCAATTTTGGAAAGTGTATAATATTTATACAGCTGCTCAACATATTGGTGATGCCTGGAATGAAGTTGCAATATCTAATTCTAATGGAATACAATGCATGCAACCCTGAGAGGCCAAACTGGCAGTGGAGAGAATAACTCTCATTCCTAAGTTATAACTCTGAAAACCCCCAAGGAACCTGAAACATTATTTTCTCCCTTTCACTTCTTACCTTGAACCAATAGGATAAACGGCATCCATGGTAGACAGCTCGCCGACCTTCATTTTCTTCTTCTTTACAAGGTTAAATTCACGGTTACTTGGTAGAAAACAATTGTCATTTGTCTATAAATACCGGAAGTGGCATGTTATCCTATTCTGTTTCCTAGATTTCCCCTTTCCTCCTTCCACGGCCTCATTTAATCTAGAGCGTGCCCCACACTTTTCCATTTCCTCACTTGATATCAGTTTTGTGAATCTTTATAAGGTCACTCAGGAAGATGATCCGCCATCCCGTTTCAAGATTCTGTGATCCATTTCAACTGTTTCCCTCCTCACTCTTAGAAATGGAGCCTACGTGAAAATCGAGGTTATAGGGTTAAGGCCGATGATAAGTTTGCCAAAAAATTAGGGCGTTGTCGCATTCACACTTGTTAATCGATGACTAATCCTCTTCTCTTTAACCCGTGACATACTGTACAATTATTACCCATTCAAGCCTCTTACACCCAGAACTGTCAGTAGGAATGCCAAGCGGTCTGTTTCAAATTCGACACTCAGAACTGTGCCCCAGAATGAAGCAACAAACCTTGAAGTCGATATCTAGGATTCACAGAATTTAGACATTGTAATTTCGGACTTAAACGATGACCCTTGCCACTTTTTCTTCAAGCCCTTATAACTACTTAGGATCTCCTAGTTTTTAGACCTTTGACCTTTTATCATTCTTACGAATGACAAGCCCGGCCGTCAACTTTCCCCATTGGAAAATTGTTGGACGGCGTTTTATGCTTCAGGCCTAATGATGCAAATCCTGCTTATTTAATGTCGGACTATTTTCTTCTTGGGTCACCTTCGTTATCCTCCTAGGAAGGGGAACCAGCGCCTACACCTAGGAACTCTGCCGATCAACGGGGTATGTTATTACCCTGAGAACAAGCAAGCGACTTGTTGTACGGCAAAACTAATACCACCCGTTATCATTACTAACCCTTTCCCTGCCTACAACAGGGTCGCTTACCGAATTATTCCATTAGTATTAGGAATGGTATTTTTAAGCAGTCGGCCGTCTGACGTAACGCCCCAACTCTTTAATTAACTTCAGCTAAACATCTTTCAGAGATCGATTTCTGTAATCAGTGCACCGTCCGACTGAAGGCGCACTGGAGTATCTGTGTGTTCCGCGGTAATCGAGAACACACCAGCAGAATTGCTGGACTCTATTTTTACATTCACTAGTTGGACACTTTTTTAGAAAGCTACGTTAATGTGTCAGCCTTTGATAAGAAGGTAAGAACATGGTGACCATTGAACAGCGATCTGTTTCATGTAGCCCACCCTTGATTGGCCCACATTTTTGGCAGCTTTCGTGACAGATAATAACATCAAGTATTGTTGATATGGCGGTAAATTGTTTGTTCTTCCAAGATGGCGTTATCAACCTTTTAATAGGAAATTGAAGTTTTATGGTTATGATTATTATTATAGTGACCAGAATATTAATAGATAGGGTCTAATACAATTGTATACATGTTTATTATTCATATTCTTAGATTGTAAATTACGTTTAGGCGAAGGTAAAAAAATAATATGTATCCCGACCTTAAATCCATTACTCCGATGTCGTTGGCCCTCATTCGGTTTGGCCTCAAACGTCACCTTTCTGGTTGACTCGTTGCAGTCTTTTTTATCCCTTAACTGCTGTGGTGGTGATCATGCTGACACCACTCACAGAATATTCAATTATTTCTTCATTGATTTTCTTTCTAGATTTGTCTACAATTCAGTAGCTTAACCCTAGAAAGGTAAAGGGTAGTCTGACAGACTACCGTCATATAACAAAAATCACAGATCATCGGTTTCTAAGCATGCGATGTCCCTGAAATTTTCAGTACCTTCATTTTTTGCTAATTAATAACGATCCAAGCAATATTTTTCTTATAAATTAATTCCAATCTATATTTTTTTTTTTTTGGTAGCTGGTAGTCTGACAGACTACCTTTACCATCCACGTTTGTAAAACTTCTTGTAGCTGCGCAGCTCTGCATTACACCTGTGTAGCCCTCTGCAGTAGGACTATAGGGGCAGTCTAATTGTAGGAGCAGCTCTGCACGACAACTGTGCGGCGCGGTGCAGTATGACTAAGGGGCTGCCTAGCAATTGGTACCCATACCCGTATCCCGCCTATGGCAGGGTCAGGTCTGCGGGTTCTAGTCCTCAACTCACGCCTATCTCCTACCAGGTACCCGTCCACCCCGCACACTATCATATTTTTGCGGACTGCTTGATCCCACGTTAAGTAAATGTCAGGAATGCAGGTGGTCAGAAGCACCCTAGGAAGGGGGAGACCAAAGCTCCCCCCACAACCAAAAGTTAAGCTATTGAGTGTACAAACACTTCTGCTACATGAAATCGTCGAATTTGTTCCTTCTCCCTTCAAAAATTAAATGCATGATGCAATTTTCATGCCACTGGTGCTCCAGAGCAATCCGTGGTAATCATCGTGGATAAATTTGTAATCAATGTGGAAATTTAAAATAAATTGCGTATTGTGCATTGCAACATATTGATTAATAAATATGCAATTGAGTTTTAAAGTTATAGCATGGCATTTCAATGAAATATTGTAATGTACTTTGGTAGTCTCACAGACTACCCTTTAACTTTAATGTAACAGCAAAGGTAGCATTCCCTCTCTAGGGTTAATACTTCTGCACTCTTCAACTAATGGCAGAAAGGTTACCTGTGTTTTTCATGCAGTACCCATTTTTCACACTACTGTCACCACCACAGCAGTTGCATAAGCAAATTGTATTCAATGAAACTCAAACTTTCTTACTGTGCTGGTAGTCAGCTGGACACCACCTCCATCAACATACCCATATCCCACCTATGTCAGGGTCGGATCTCCAGGTTCTTGTCCACCACTCATACCTATCGCCCACCATGCTCCCTCCACACCACACATCCAAATCCTTATGTATAACCTACACCAGGGGTGGCGAACCTTTTTTTTTGCTGGCGTGCCAAAAATTTAAATAGTTATAGTTCTTGATTTACTAACGTGCCAGATACATTAGTGTTAAAGGAATATATAGTAGGGTACCCTTATGGAGCGGCGAGTTGCATTGGACACACCAGTTCTCGTCTGATCACTGAAGTTAAGCAATGCAAGCCCAGTTAGTACTGACATGGGTGGTCGCTCGGGAAAGCTGGGTACTGCTAATACCCAATAATCGTCGCATTAAGGCTGGTTCTGTGGAAAGCGCTACCAGCGAAAAGAGCATGCGCGCAAAAAACAAAATGGTGACGTAGAGCACCGTCACCATGACGAACTGTGCGTGTACTCGTTCAGTGGCAAGCGGTAGATAGGACGCGCACCAGTTGATTTTGACAATGTCCGCTAGGTGGCATAATGAGCGGACAATGGTGTAATAGCATAATGGGCGTCATCTACAGTACAACCAGCCAATCATAAGCGCATGGGAGCGCTGTGCTCTGAAAGCAGTTGACTACTAGTCAACTGCACTTTTACTCCCATTCCTCAACTCCCTCCCTACATAATTGCGTGCCAACGTCATCTCTTTCTGTGTTGCTTCGTCTGCTCACGCGGTATCTGCCGCTCTTGCACGTGCCACTGAACCAGCCTTTCATGTAGTGTCTGTGCAGTCTATGAATTAGAACTATGCAGTGGACGGGTCTCTAATGACCTTGTAGTTGACGGAACCTTAAACACCAACAAACAACAAAGGGTACCCTTACTTCCGGTTTGTTACAGGAAATAGAAATTTCACCAATTGATTGGTAGTACACTCGGCAACTGCGTCAGTAGTTCTAGGTTCGATACTGGACCAAGGCGGGCTGGCTGCTTTTGGGGGAGGGGAAGAGACCCCGAGTGCACCTCCTTTTGGATGACAAGTAAAACCAGGTGTTGTGTGGTGTAAGATGGCATTTGCAAGTAAAACAACCCACTCTGCTTTGCAATGGGTAGATGAGGCAAAAATTTTGAGGTGCAGGTGCAAGCCCCCTAGCGTCGGTGGGTGGAATGCCTCAACGCACACTAGACCGACGATAAATAACCGTTGGGGTTGCAGCTTTGGTCAGCAACCGGCAGTCCAATATATTGCCCTTGTGTCCATTGAAAGGGACAAGATGGGTACCCGACCTTGTCATAAGTGGGAAAAGAGATAGGAGTTGCTTATTGGTTTGGCTTTATATACTGTAGGTTACCCTGTACAAGTATCTGCCACGTACCAACAAAATTGCTCTATGTGCCATAGGTTCGCCGCCCCTGACCTACTCCCATGCTTGCTTTGGGACTACCCCTGCCTTGGGTGCTTTTAACCACCTGCATTGTCATAATGTACGAAATGAGCTCCTCCTCTTCCCCTGTCATTACATGCCCAGACAACCTCAATCTACTCTCCCGCATCTTTTCTGTGTTGCTGCCACATCTTTTCTGTGATGCTCCCACCCCAAGCTGCCTCTCTCTAATATGTTTTTTCCTAATTCTATCAGCTCTCAATATCCCCCATGTATGGAAACATTCACATTTCAGCGACTTTGAAGCTGCCTTCATCGCTACTTCATACTTCTCATCATACTGACCCATGTAGCATAGCTGGCCAGATTGCAGCCCTATGAAACTTGCCTTTCAAATTTATTAGAACCCTCAAATCGCAGGACTCCTCCCACCACCCCCCATTGATCCTATGTCACATTCAAATATATATATATCCTCATTGCTCTGGAACATTGATGCTAGGAACTTTACCTCTAGCACCTTTATCACCAGGTGTCCCTCCAGTGAGTATATCACCTTTAGTTCCCTTACCAACTCTCAACATAAATACTGTTTTTCCTCATAGCTCCTTCACACCCTATTGCTGTCGCTGCTCTAATATCGTTTAGGCTCTTTTCTACTTGTTCCCTGTTGTTACTAATTCTTTTACAGCATCCAAAAATACCATGCACTGAGATTCCTATTCTCCCAGACCTCTCAACAGTTCATCCACAATGAGAATGGACTTATTGCTGAATCAAGTGGCACCCCAACCATCTCTGGAAAGCTTCCAGTATTTTCCCATCTAGTTCTTACATGGCAATGAAAGCATCACACGTGCCCTGCATTATGTAATATCTTTCTTCTACTTCCATTTTCATTAGTTCTACCACATTACCTGTCATGAAACATCGTAAGGCCCTATAAGCCTTCTCCAAGTCAACAAAGATTGCATGCAGATCCTATGTGCTTTTATATCATCTGTCCCAGAATGAAGATTGACACTAGTTCTATCCTGAAGTCGACATTCTGTTACTCCCTTGGCATCACTTTTTCCTTTGAAGAGTGGTTTAACTCAAATTTGTTCCCTAGCCACCTG
The DNA here is from genome assembly GCA_013389805.1 of Trigoniulus corallinus. Lineage (NCBI taxonomy): Eukaryota > Metazoa > Arthropoda > Diplopoda > Spirobolida > Trigoniulidae > Trigoniulus > Trigoniulus corallinus. The sequence continues at coordinate 5,276,475 of JAAFCE010009058.1, forward strand.
ATTTCCCATGATCCCTAGGTTATCCCATATACTTCAGTCTTGATTCCGTTTAGGCCTAAAGCCTTTTGATCTTTCATCTTCATAGCGCCTTGACTAGCAAACGGTATATGAAACTTACATAAGTGAGCATACCTTGGATGAAAGTTTTATTAGCCAAGTGAACCTCCAGCAGTGTGTGTTTATATGGTGAATATGCCCCAGTTGTAATAGGACAGCTATCTTTGCAAAAAAACTAAAGGTGTCCATTCTAGGCAGGTGCCCAGAGAACAAATAGGCATTTTCACAATAGTACTAAAGCAAATGCATTGCAAATAGCCAACAATATATTTATGCAGTTCAAACATGTGTTTACCATGTTTTAGGGCCCTTCAACTACAGTGGTCATTAGGGCCCACGCAGTATCAACATAATATTTAAAATACAATATTCACATTCCATGATACTTCTACAATAATTTGACAGGTGCAAAAAATTTGTTTTCTTTTGCACAGTGTTAGTCAAAATTTCATGCTACCACATTCAGTATGGAATATCCTGGTTGCATACTGTTAATGTGCAATAGGTGAGAAACCATGCAATACTATGACCAACAAAGCATTAATTTACCTGCCAAAATTTCTATTTTCGTTGTATAATGTGGTGGTGGAACACGTGGGGGTAGACCTCCATCCCCCCACAGATGACAAAGTCAACATTCCATGCAGGTTCCTGACGCCTGATTGTTGTGCCCCCAGTCACAGCATGTTCAGTGGATCCACAGACCCAGCCCTGCCACAGGTGGGATAAGGGTATGACGATGATAGTGCCAATGTCATGCTGGGTTCTCTGTAAAGAGTCATAAATATCTGAATGGACTGCAAGTGCATACCTGAAGTGTGGTCACAACATTATCAGGGTGCCCAATGGTCTGGAAAACAAGGAAAATTCAGGGATTCAGAAAGTTAAAAAAGATTCAGGGAAAACACAGGGAATTCCACCATGTTGTGCATTTTTTGTTCATTTTTTAAAAAAATAATTTTTATTGTTCAGAAATTATAATGCTTCATGGCATAATATTGTTCAAGTCAAGAATAAATGATAAAATATAAACCTCACAAATAAAACTACTTAAAAATTTGACTTTTTAATACAAAAAATTAAATATCAAAAATTAAAACAGTTGAAATTTCATGCCACATGGATGCTGATATTAGCAATGGGCTGCACTGCACACCATAACAATAAGTCATGCATTCATTTGGCGTTTTTCAGCAAACAGTGAACACGTTTTTTCTTGTTTTGACTAGCATATAGTGTATAGCATGTAATTGTGCTTTATCATTAGCAATCATTTGGTGATATTGGTTTTTAACGTTGACTGGATTGACAAAGTGCATAATCCAGAATGGTCGAAATGGCTAGTACCTGTGAAAAATAAGCCACATGACACAAAGTGCCTACTTTGCACAAAAACATTTTCTTTGTGCAACATGGGAAAGCATGCTGTGATAAGTCATGAAAGCTCTGCTATTCATCAGAGAAATCTGCTTACTTCTGTCCAAAATAGACCTCTGCTTTCTTATTTTGTCCAGAAATTTAAGTTCCCGAAATCACTGTTGAGAGCTCTTCAAAAAGTGAACCAGTGAAGCAACCTGCAACGTCCTCTAAACAAGGAAGGCTTGGTTTTATGTCTGACACAGCAGTGACTGAAGCTGATGGAATCTCAAAGCTTTTTTGTGGAATGTTCCCAGACAGTAAAATCGCAGAAGGAATGCAGTTATGCAGGACTAAGTCGGCATATCTTATAACCCATGGTTTAGCACCATATTTTTTGGAGAAACTGCATAACAAACTTGATGAAACTGAACATGTTGTAGCACAGTTTGATGAATGTTTGATTCGATATATGCAAAATGAACAGATGGATATTGTTCTGCGTTTTTGGGATAATGGAAAAAATGATGTAGCGAGCTACTATTTTGATTCAGCGTTTTTGGGTTGTACATGTGCAATGGATCTCTTGCAAGGTTTTTTAAAAGTTACCAAAAAAAAAATCTTTTACAAATATCTATGGACAGCCCTAATGTGAACTTGGCTTTTTTAAAATTAGTCAAATCTGAGTTGAATCATGGTGAAGAAGAAAGCCCTGAACTTTTAGATGTTCGGAACTTGCAGTCTTCATGTTGTTTATGGCGCTTTCCAAGAAGGCCACAAACAGACTAAGTGGAACTTGGAAATGTTTTTCAAAGATTGTCAGAAGTTTTGTATTCATCGATGGTTGGAAAATGCATCCATTGCATCAAGATTAGTTGGGATGTTGCCCTATTTACGTAAATATGTTTTCAGTATCTAAACAGGTGTTAAAGCTTGTGCTTTGGTTACGGTGAAAAGCGGGTTGGACGATTTGGTGTTAGACTCGAAACTGAAGTTTTTCATTTTGATGGCTTCTATTATAGAACCATTTCTCACGATTTTCCAAACGTCGAAGCCAATGATTCCATTTCTATATGATGATATTGTTGCTATTTTGTTTGATTTGATGGGACGTGTCGTAAAACCCGAAAAAATGCCATCTCTGGACAAACCTTTTGATTTAACCAAAATTGCACTAGCAGATGATGAGAACTTGATGGTTGCTCGGAAGACAGACATCAGCATATTTGTAAGCAATGCGTTGAAATGCTCAAAAGTTTTGGAGGTTCAAAAAATGTAGTTTTTAGTCGAATGTTGGACTTTTATAATAGGTGCAGGTAAATAAGCTTATTGAATGAAGTCCTTTGAATTTCCAGTTGGCAAGGGCAGTTACTGCTTTGTCACCCAAAAAGATAACCAGACATCCAAATAAGTTCAAAGAATTTATGACAATTTGTTTGGAAATTGTGCTTGCGGCAAATCAACTACCGAGCTTGGTATGTGATAAACCATACAGACAGTATTCAACTTTTGTTGATTCTTGTGACAGAAAAGAGCTGGTGTCTTTTAATTTTAACAACAATCGACTGGACTCGTTTTATTTTGAACACATTTCAAGCTACAAAGAATTATGGCCAGTTGTACGGTTGTTGCTCTGTTTATCTGATGGCAACACAACTGTCGATAAGTTAGTCCAGAATCTTTTGGGGGAGACTCTTGTTGCACTACGACACTTGATATTTTAAAATTGATAAGACGCCCATGGCATATGCCAGAAGTGCTGGAAGACATTACAAGGCATCACTGCTTGATTAGAAATCGGCTGAGAATGATGCGGATAAACAAAAGAAGCTGAAAAAAGTGGAAGGATGAAGAAATTTTGGAGCTTAGAAAACAAAGAGAGTTGTTAGACCAAAAATTGAAACGATTGAAGAGAAGTTATAGATTTTAGAAGTTAGAGATTTAGAAGTTAGAGATTTAGTGTTGTGTACGTTTTATTCCACAATCCATATTTTTTTCTTTTACTACTGCAATATTTTCTGATCTTCTGCAGTATCGTTTGTGAGAAAACCACGTGTGTGCTGTTGATGTGTATTGCCGAATATACTATGTACTGCTTCAACAAATGAATGTTGCATTGTTATATCTATCCTGGAAAAAAATTTAGTTACACATGGAAAACACATGGAAAATAACTTTTTGAAGTGTTCGGCACCCTGACTATAGGTCGTCTTCAGTTTCAGTATCATCCATATCACTTTCTAACCAGTGGTATATACCGTTGGTGGTATATACCACTCCAAATCTCAAAAATAGCCCCATAATCTGTTGATAACTATATAAGATTCATTTCAGCGTCCATTTTAAAAGGTTGCAGCAATGAAAATTATGACATTGGGACGTGTGATGCCCACAGTATACAGGTGTCCATTCTTCACAGGTTGTTATTATTATGGTTGCCAGAGGCTTTGGCCGTACTACATAAATCCGTTCATTTTAGACAGGTGTCCATTGTATAGAGGTGTCCAATGTTGCAGGTTTTACTGTATTAAGTTCAGTCCCTTAATCTAAAATTGGCCAAATTTCAACTCTGTACCATGTCCATAAAATATGTTATGATGATGAAACATATGGCACCTGTTTTGGGGAAAAACGCCTCCCAACGTTTCGGGTAAAATGCCCCACTAAAATTTATGTGTTTTGTATGCAGAAAATGGGTAAAACCTTTATAATACATACAGTATATATTAAAATCAACTAGAGCTAGTTTTAGTCATAACACCTCTCACCTCTAACATGGTCATTACTCATTCTGTCAGATCTTGACAATCAACTCATGCATCGCAGCATTCACATCTCGGCTACTTGCATTCTATTGATGTGGCTCTTCCTCACTGCCCAACACTGACCCATAAAGCATAGCTGGCCGAACCACTGCCCTGTAGAACTTCCCTTTCAACTTCATTGGAGCCCTTTATCACACGACACTCCATTACTCTATCCCAGAGTTTCATGAAGTGGCTCATCAGCTTTATACCTCTATAGTTACCACAATGTTGGACATCCCCTTTGTACTTGAAGAGTGGTACTATCCAGCTCTCACACCATTCTGATGGCATTTTATCTCCACTAGCTATCCTGCTGAAGAGTATCGCTAGCCACATGGTTCCTGTCTCCCCTAGGCTTTGTCACACTGTGATGGAGATTCCATCTGGGCCTACAGCTTTTTGGCCTTTCATCTTTCTAATTGCCTTGACTACTTCCTCCTGTGTTACACTGTCCACTGCCCCTGTTGCTGTGGGATATGTAGTGAGGTCCTCATCCTCCTCAACAGCATTCAAACGGTTCTGTAAGTACTCTTCCCACCTCCTCTTTACCTCTGGGGGGACCGCAGGACCCTACCTTCACTATCCTTCACTGTTATGGCGTGGGGTATATCATTAGCTGCCCTATCTCTTGCCTTGGCCAGTTTGAAAACTTCTTTCTCTCCTTCCTTTATCCCATAACTGCCCATATAGGGCCTCATACTTCTGGTGCTTGGCCCAGGCAGTGATCCTCCTTGCAGGGGACCTAGTCAGCCCATAATGAGTCTTAGACTCCTGGTCCCCTACCTCCCACCACTTCTGGAAAGCAGCCTTCTTTTCCTTAATGGGTTCTTCTACCTCCTCATTCCACCACCATGTTTCCCTGTTTCCTGGCCAGTGCCTCCTAATCTGCCCTGTGCCAAAATGGCTTTCCCACAAGATACAATTTTTTCTGGTGACCCTGTTCCACATATCAGCTGTCCCTTCCCACTCCCAGTCTACCCGTCTGTGCATTTCTTCTACAAATTCCTCTGTTTTGGTGGGCAGATTCCACCACCTGGTCACCTGTTTACCTTTCAATGAATGTGCCTTGACTGCTGCTTTCACTTGGATCTCTAACATAAGTAGTCTGTGGCCACGTTCTTTTTGGAAATTTTCACTGGGGAGTGTCCAAAAAACACGAACCTCCGATCTATGCTGCCCTCTAATCATAAAAAAATCTATCTGTGATGCCCCTTGTGGTGACTGGAATGTGATTAGGTACTTCTCCCCTTCCTAAGCCACACGTTTGCCAATGCAAGACCAAGCACATTTGCTGTGTTGAGGATGTGCTGCCCTTCTATGCTAACTGTTCCACATCCCCATATTGCATGGACCACCCCATAACCATGGTTGTCCTAGCCTACATGACCATTAAAGTCCTCACTGATAACTAAGCACTCATTCCCATGAGGATATCCTGCCTTAGCCTCTAGTGAGTGCACCAAGTCCTCAAAATCTGTCAGGAAACCCACCTTTGTGTGTTCATCCAGACTCACCTGGTGGGCATATGCACTCCTTGCCAAATCACTGTTAGCCTGCTATTAATTCACTTCACCAAGGTGACTCCTTGCTGCAGCTCCCTATCTAATACTATTCCCACACCATTTTGTCTCCCACTTTGCTAGCTGTATAAATGAGCTTCTATCCCTCACCAGGGCCCTAGATCTGCTTCCCTTCCACTGGGTTTCCTGTAGGAAAGCTACCTGGATCCTCCTTCCCTTTAGGATGTTAGCTAACTCCCCATTTTGCCAGTAAGGGTCCCCACGTTCCACTTGCTTAACCGAAGCTTTGCTATATTATATTATTATTATTATTTAATGAATGTACCGAAATACACTAAACAAACAAACAAACACAGAGCAAAACTTCAATCACAGTATTCAATAGCAATAATCAAACGCAGTAATCAAGGGGAGGAAATCTGGGAACAAAAATAATGTCGAAGTACTCTTTTAGAGGGAATACAATTAAATACACATTGTAATCTAGAACAATCAAACACAGAGGCATGTGCAGAGTATGGAAGAGTGTTCCAGACACTAAAACAAATAATGGGGAAATATTGTCTTCTAAAGTCATGTGCCCACAGGGTACATACAAAATGGAACCTACAAGTATGCCTGACTTCAAGCAAGGACCAGAAAAAGACTGGCAACATAATGACAGGGATGCTGTGGATTGCAGAGGGCTACAGCCAACTGAAGTGTATTACAAAACCGTAGAAAAAATGCAAAGGGGAGAACACGAAATTTAGCACAAGCTGGAGAAAGATGGAACCAGGGTGGAATATGAAATATCATGCACAACACGTTATTATAAGCAACCTGCAAAGGCTGTAGCCAAGTAGGAGAAAGAGTGGCAAGGAAAGGTGCAGAGAGCCGAATTAATGCTTGAACCTTGGCCACAAAGGCTAAAACAAGTTTAGACATAGATACTCGGGTCCGAAGATGCCAAAACAGATAGGACACGGAGTTAATTTTAGCAATCAATAAATCACGATGAGGAGGAAGGTTAGAAAAGGGTCAAACAAGATGCCTAGGATACGAACCAAGGCCTCACTGCAAGAGCTCGAGGAACAACCAGGAGGAGAAAAAAACCATAACTTTGGTTTTGTCGGGGTGGATCCTCATAGTGATATGAGAATACCACTCTGCAAGATGAGAAAGGAAATAGAGGAATAGAATGCAAGACAGGAGAAAGTTCAGAGGGTAAAGAAGACTGCCCAAAGTAATTATCATCAGCATATGACCAAACAGCCCATTCAAGGCAAATGGTGGGTAAGGAGGCCATGGTGAAATGTACACACCCTGACTGGGGCTATCCCAGTCAGGCGTCTGGAACCCACAGGAATGTTGGCACAGCTTGCCATGGGGGATGCCAGCGTACCCCACATAGGACACTTAACGTGCTATCTGCCACAGGGACCAAGGTCCCAACCCCTGTGACAATGTCAGCTGCCATTGACATACTATATATGAGGTACAGAATTACATACTAACTAAGAAAAAAAATTATTTACACTAAATATTGGATTAAATATGGGATCTTGAATTTATAGGTTAGTGGCATTCCTCACAAGAAATGCTTAATAAAAACAAAAACACAAATCATTAAAAGCAATACTGAAAAGGTACACCATTGGCTATCCAAGTACTAACAACTGGTGACCAATACAACTTTATCCTTGCAGCTGCAAGGATAAGTGCGTCTCTGCCTAAGCAGTTGATTCACTTCTCTTTCACAAAGCCCGACGGGAGCCACGAATGGCATTGTTAGGCCTATATAGTCCGCCACGCTCAAAAAAACTCCCCATCATGATAATGTGGGCAGCCCCATGATCGCTTCCCTACCTTTCCCTCGATTTTTTGATGCAGCGATGGTTTCCCTTGGAAAACGCGTTTTGATTTTCTTCTGATGATAAGGTTTTTTGACAGAAAGCACAGAAAAATTTGCAACACACAGAAGCAGCCAGCCACCATAACACAACCCCTAGTGGACTCCCGTTGTGGAGCCATAAAACAAGAACAATAAAATATTTTTGAAGAAATATTTTTCTTATCAAGGAAAGTATACCATTTGTCACATTCAATTGAATTGGAATACAGAATTAATTTTGTATTCCATTTTATTTGAATAAAGGTAGGAGAAACCTGAATTAGATTTATGATTTACAATTTTTACAATTTATGGATTTTTAAAAAAAAAACACCATAAATCAGGTTGTAGTCAACTAGGCTTTGAAAAAATTCCTAATCCAGCCCGCCAATCACAAATGTTGGAGACATGTGCTTAAGCACAAGCTTGTTAGATGGAAAGTGAAAATTTTTGTTATGAATATCATGAGTATTCCACTAAGTCAAAAGTTGATTGGATACAACGCAGTGAATGTTTTGGGCGGCTTCATTAGACATGTAACAGCCACAAAGACATTTACAATGAATGTGCCACATAAGAGAGGCATTACTAAGTAATATTTGGAAGTGGGGCGTTTTTCCACGCAGTACTGGGTAAAACGCACCATTGCACATATGTCAAAACTTTTTTTTATTTCCTAGTTGTACTTAAATTGTAAAATTTCATTTATAGGTTTTTTGAACGACTAATGTCACCTTATGAAAGTTATAAAATAACTTTGAGTTTCACATTTCATTCTTTCTAGTTATAGCAATTTTTTTTTCAAAATGTGGGTCTTATTACCCCGTTTTAACATACTCTTTGCTTACAAAATCCTGGAAATAAAACTTCCTGGTGGGATTGGATAAGAAAAAAGATGTCATGGAACATAGAACTTGCAAACAGATACATTTGAATTTGGAAGATTTGATTTGCATATATCTTTACTCTCAGGAAATTTGTGTTGTACATTTTATGAAATTTAAACTTCATATATTGAAATTTAGTAATACTGTATATCTATTATTATACAATCAGTGACCCCTTGCAAGGTTTCTTAGTGTTTTAGGTTTTGGGCATTTTTAGGTTTACGTCTTTCTGCATAAAATGTAATCACTTTCCTCAAAATTTTCCTGCTAAATTTAATTCAGAGATTAAGTTTAACGAATTTAATCCCTTAATCATTCATTAGCAACTCACAATTTTTTTATAAAAGAGACAAAACTGGAGGTGGTCATTGTGACCATCACCACAGTACGTTAGTCTGTAGGCTTCATCACAGCAGGTAAGGGTTATGTCTTCCAGCTGTTGACGTTAGCCCACCGTGGAGGTATCAGATAAAATAACACTTGTCTTCCTTGAGGTACAGTAGTTGAGGTTTATTAAATGGATAGTAATTTAAATGATCATTATTATCTAACAATGACACATTTTTTAGGTGAATTGATGGCGCCTTTGCGCCGCCATTAACATTCTGGATTGGATTAATTTCATGGGTTGGGGAGTAAGCCAAGCAGCCATAACATTACGAACCCTTAGGAGGCTGCTCTTGGAGATGATGAGGTAGGCGAAGAGGACGTAGGAGAGGGGAAAATTTGCTGCACCCAACGTACTTTATCAGCTACCCATGTTGGTACAAACGTGAGCTTGCGCTGCTAAACTTCAGTGATCTCACGGGAACTGGTGTGTCCAACGCAACTTTGCTGCACATATCAGACTCGAACGACGAGGGCTCTGTTGCTTCGTTAACATTCAGAAAAATTTTGAGATGAAATCTAAAGGGATTCTCTCTCCGATAAACATACCCAACGTTTCTTTTTCACAGATTGAATGAGACCTTTTATCTTGAAAAGGATGGTACCGTTAAAACAACGCGAGTCATACTCTGTCGGAGTGGGGGAGTGAGTTAACAGCTACGAATTTAAGTATCAATACCCGAATGGTTGCTGATTCAGAGACTCTGGCCATTGACACTTGATTTTTCACTACTTGGAAGATGAGCACGTGTTTTAGGATAGTAGTAGGTGGTGTATTTGGCACTTCCGACTTTTATTTTGAAACGACGTAGTAATAAGCAGAATTGAAGACTTGTGGGGTTACTTGAACCTCTCATATCGGTTTCAAAACTCAATTCCTGCTCACGACAGGTTCAACTATCGGAAAAAGACCACCTACATATACACACACAAAAGCAGAAATGGAAAATGAAATGTGATAATGAAACTCACAGTAAGAGAAATACAGAGCTTGAACACTCTGAAAATAGGAGAAGAGATGGAAACGTGGAATGTTCCAGTATAAAGATAAGGTAGGCTGGTAAAGTGAAGGAATAATGGACCACTGTGCTGCATAACGTCGTGAATGGGACTCCCTAGGTAGGAAGTGGAGATTCCAAATCACCATAGCACGTTGGCAGGGCCCGCTCTAGCACTTATGCCGCCCCGGACAAAAAGACAAATTTCCGCCCCTTAAGAATGTATAAAGGTACTTATTTTAAAAGTTACTTAAATAAAGGTACAGATTTTTCATTTTCAATACAGATCAAATTTTATTTAAATTTTATATTCAGCAGTACATTGAAGCAGTGCTGTGTTAGCTTGTAAATCCTATTCTGTTCAGATAAGTATACTGTATTGTACTGTGCAGAATTTTTAAACAACTTCAAGCAGGGCCATTTTGAATTCTGCGTTAATATTTTAATAATAGTGTAAATATTTTTCATGACCACACCTAGGAGGATTACCAGAATTATGATCACCAAAACTATGAAGCCCTCTATCATCAGTTAGAGGCCAACGAAGGGGTCGGAGAAGTTTTTAAATAGGCCAAGACTAGAGGTAGTGCAGCCAGAGATATAACCCAAGCCATAACAGTGAAGGATAGGAAAGGAAAGGCCCTGTTTCCCCATCTCAGGTAAAGAAGAGGTTGTAAGAGTAGTTTCACAACCTCTTCAATGCTGAAAGGGGATACGATGACATTGACACCGATCCTACATCTTTAGGGGCGGTGGACAGCATAACAGAGGAGGAAGTAGTCAGGGCCTTGAGGAAGATGAGATGTCGAAAAGCTGTAGTCCCAGACAGAATCCCCATCGAATTGTGCCATAGTCTAGGGATGACTGGAATCTGGGGAAAATTTTTAATAAGATAGCTAGGGGAGATAGGAGAGTTAGATAGTACCATTCTTCAAGGGCAAATTGGCGATGCGTGCATTGAAACGCACCTTAACGTAACTGCGCGCAGTGTTTGCACTTGCGCAGTTGAATTGTCATCTGCTTAACGTAGCGTGCGTCAGCCAAAAACGCTACAAGAAAACTCACTATTAGAGTTTTCTTGTAGCGTCAACGGACGCACTCAATGAAGTACGCAGACCACATGACTGACAGATGCGTCCGTCAGTAAGGAAAAACCAAGGTGCCTATAAGGAGTACCAGCTCTACCCCTTTCCCATTGACTTTTGTGTCACAGTTTTAGACGGTGGCGCCCTAAGTGAATGGTTTGCTACAACAGAGATGCTACATATATTTCAAACATCTTAAACATGCAGCTATGCACTTTATTTGATTTTTCTTAATAATAATGTCAACTGCTTGCTGCTAATTTCAATATAGAAATAAATTGCTCAGTTTCACATGTTTTTAATGGAAAAAATTTCTTTATATATCCACTTACTACAAGACATTAAGACAGCAATGGAAAGAGGGGGTCTTAAGGTGAACATGAAGAAGACTGAGTACCTAGCTTTCAATTTTAGAGGCCAGGGGTGAGATTCGTTGTGGAGGAGAGGGGATTCCAGTGGTGCAAGAGTTTTGTTATTTAGGATCAGTTTTCCAGAGCAATGGGGAAATGGATGTGGATGGCAGATGTGGAGACAGGCAAGTGGGGTCCTGTGCGACCGCCAGGTCCCAATAAAGTTGAAGGGCAAAATTTTCAGAACCATCGTCAGGCTCGCTATGCTGTTTGGCTCAGTGTTGGGCAGTTAAGAAGAACCATGAAAGGCAAATGCAAGTGACTGAGATGCGAATGCTACACTACATGAGTGGGTTATCACGATCTGACAAATTATAAATGATTACGTTAGAGGTAACTTACGGGTGGGAGACATTATGGAAAGGTTGAGAGGCAACCGGTTGAGGTGGCATGGGCATATGATGAGGAGGGGAGGGGCACCAGAGATAGAGGAAGACCACAACGGACGTGGGAGCCGGTTGTACAAAGGCATATAGAGGCATGGGGGGTGGAGGGGGACTTGGTGGGGGATAGGCAGAAGTGGAGGATTAGAACCCACAGATCCGAACCAGCCTCAGGTGGGACAAGGGTGAGATGATGATGATATGGAGTCCTAGAGTGGATTTTATGGAGTTTGAGCAATTTACAGCAACGCACACAATTACTGCTCCTTTGCTCCATCCCAGTGATATATCCTAAGGTGATATATATTTCCAAAATATTTACGTTAGAGGTAGCTTGGGGGTTCAGAGATATCGCGGAAAAGATGAGGCAGAAGTGGTTGAGGTGGTATGGGCATGTGATGAGGAAAGAGGAGGAGGAACTTATTAGGTCCATTATGGGCCTCCATGTGATTGGGGGCACCTGTGGTAGGGGATGACCAAAACAGACTTGTGAGCAGGTGGTGCAGAGGTACATGGAGACGTGCGGGGGGGGAGAGGGACTTGGTGGGGGATAGGCGAGAGTGGAGGATCAATCTGCAGTCCCGGACCTATGCGTGCATCCGTTGACGCTGCAAGAAAACTCCAGGAAAGGCTATTTCCTGGTAACTTTTAATAACACTTAAGCGGCCCACAGACGGTCAACTTGGTTGTCAACCGTGTCGTCAACTTGCCATGTTGACGACAAA
>JAAFCE010009058.1:5288972-5305983 GCA_013389805.1 Trigoniulus corallinus
GGGTAGGTTGAAGGTTGAAAGGTCAAGTTGAGGTAACGGTTGAAGTACAATCAAAAACGTTAGATTTTTCATGGGAGGAGCCTATTGTTTTCAACCAAGTTGCTTCGTCTATGGCAGCGTTGTCAACTTCGCTGTCAACATTAGTGCACTTCAAAAATTTTTGAGGGAAGTTGGTGTGGAATGATCTAGATACAGTGTCCATAAGTGAAGTACAAAATTATTAAAGGGGTACAATTCGTGCGCAGTATGAGAAGCCACTGTAGGATCCTATCATGATGACTTGATAACTCCGTCAATGGTTCTAGGTTAGATACCGGACTGAAGTTGGTGGGCCCCTTCGGACGATAGAGATGCTCCGAGTGCGCCTTCCTTTGGATGAGAGGAAAAACCGAGGTCCCGTGTGGTGTACTATGGAATTTGCATGAAAAAGAACCCTCTGCTATGCAGGAGTTCCCCCTGGCGCCGGTGGAATTTTCCAACGAACAGTAGACCGACCGTAAATAAGCATTGGTCGGCAATGGCTATGGCAAAGCACCGTCCAATACATCACCGTTGTGTCAATTCAGAGAGACAAGGTGGGTACCCAACCCTGCCATAGGCGAAAAAGGGGTTATTATTATTATTTTAATTCCATGCCCACCCGGGCACTAATTACAAAACATATACAAACACCTTGAATACATATTAATAAATACACACATAACATCCTACAGTCAACGCTCGAATAGCACAAAATTACAGAGCTCACAACCGTAGTACAGGGCGCCTGGGCATCTGCCACCACCGCAAAAACTGAGTTAGGGGTTGATTTGTATTAAAGCCTTGACACCACCAAAACTAATGTAATGTTATCTGCCGAGAACTGGAGTGTCCAATGCAACTCGGCCGCACTCCAATGCAACTTGGCCCGCACTCTAATGCAATTCGGCCACACACGCCAATGCAACTCGGCCGCACACCAATGCAACTTTGCCGCACTTGAATGCAATTCGGCCGCATTAAAATGCAACTCGGCCGCACACCAATTCAACTTGGCTGCACTCCAATGCAATTCGGCCGCATTAAAATGTAACTCGGCCGCACCATAGTTTGAGGAAGCTGTGCTACACCTTTTCGCTGCAAATTTTTCGAAAAACTGATGTTGATGAGAAGGTTGTCAACTTGGTTGTTCAGGCTGTGGCAATCAAGTTGACGACAAGGTTGACAACCAAGTTGACCGTCTGTGGGCCGCTTTAAATCGTAACGGCCAATACACAAGCGCCACCTATTGACTGATGACGTCAGCCATTTGTTTTTCGTTATCGGTTTAGTGTGCGTCCAACGTAGAATTGGTGATGCGTGCGTTGAAATGCACTGTAACGTTACTGCACGCAGTGTTTGCACTTGTGTAGTTGAATTGTCATCTGCTTAACGTAGCGTGCGTCAGCCAAAAACGGTACAAGAAAACTCACTAATATCATATACGTACAACATTGTGTTTTCATAGGTCAACACGTTAGGACACGCCAAACTATTTCCATGTGAACAATGGAGTCCACAGCATTCGGGCTATTGATATGTCAAATATCGTACTATGCGACATTTTTTGTTTGTTGGTGTTTTAGAGGCCTTCAACTACAAGGTCATTAAAGCCTGTAACCACCTTAGTTCTTATGCATAGATACCATAGATTGCACAGACACTACACTAATGCGACGATTTTTGGGTATTAGCAGTACCTAGTTCTCCCAAGCGGTCACCCATGTTAGTAGTAGCTGGGGTTGCGCTGCTTACAGTGGCTGCTTAACTTCACTGATCAGACGAGAACTGGTGTGTCCAACGCAATTTGACGCTCTGCTATGCAACAAATGTAGGTGTACAGGGGCAACACGTCCCCGATTTCAGTGATTGTTATTCACATTTCTGGTTTTTAAATCACGTTCATCAATTTTCCTTCAAATATATAAATCCACACAACGCATACTCCGATTATTCCTCAGAAGTCGTTGGCTTGCACTGGTCAAGTCATTCGTCTTTGAGGAACAGTGAATGATGTGTTTAATTATTTTTAGACCGACCCTTTAGCTGGACGAGGACCACCCATGATTACTATTATTCGCTTGATGTTTTTCCTTGTTGTTCATCCTTGTCCTCATAACTAGTATGACAGCTATAGTCGATAATACAGTAGAACTCCAATTATCCAAATCACTTGGGCCCGGACCCCATTCGAATAATCAAAAATTCGGATAATTGAATTTTTTCCAAAAAGAGGGTCTAATTTAATTTATTACTGTTTGTATGTTGAAAATGGGAGAAAAGAACTATTTTTAAATGAAAATGCTTTTAATTAATTTAATGAAAAGGCAACACTTTTACACATTAACCGTTCAGCACTGCTGTCAGGTCTATATGACCCAGGTAATTTTTAATTTCAAAGTTTTAATGAGTATATGTGGGACTAAGTGGCTGTGCTTTCACGTAAATTCCTTTTTTCACTTATATATTAGCATGTATTATTTTGAAGTTTATTGCAATAATGATTATTTTCGCAACAGCTGTTTTGACCCAACCATACCATTTGTGTAACTTCGTTGACGTAGTATTTGACCCGACTGTACTGTTTGAGCACCTCTTATTTCTGTAGGGACAACACATCTCACGTGCTCCTCCCATTGCAATATGGTCCTTTTCCAAGAAACCAAAAAATATGTTATCAATGTTTTCACTATGGTGGACACTAGAACATTTTACTTACTCAAATTGGAAATTTTTCGCACCCAGAGGGACCAATGAAACTATCAAATTCCCCTACTTTGCCTTGTCAAAATTTCATCATCATTGTCATGCCATTATCCTGCCTTTGGCACGGTCGGGTCTGTGGGTTCTAGCCCTCCACTCCCGTCTATCTAACGCCAGGTGCACCTGGTGTTACCTGGTGCACCAGGGTCACCAGGTGCCCCTTGATGCACCTTTTTCCCAAATTTATATCAAAACTGAAAATTTATTTAGAAGATCCAGGTATTTCTATCCAAGTAGATGTGACATCAGTAAAGTTAATAAATATGTATTCTGTTTGCTGCTTCAAATGTAAGAATTGCACTTATAAAAATCATTCAGTCACTTATTATTCAGTGTGCAGGAATGACATTATTTAAATTTTGAAAGATTTCACCACTTTAAAGTATTTTTGCACATTTTCTGTTGTTTTGTGTAATTTTAACATGGTTGGGTCACAGTGACTTGTGTTACTTCAACAAACCATAGCGCTGAAGGGTTAAGCATACTTAAAAGGGCTGTACTTTTGTACAGTATGTTCATGTACCGTACTGTAAATGAAAGTCATTGCTTGCTGACCATCTCGGTCAAAGTAAGCTGCTTGACTGTCAGTATCCGTTTTGGGGCAGCGAAGTCGCGCATTATTTTGCAAATTGCAGTACGTTCCCTCTTAATTTATTTTCTGAAATTCTGAAAGCAATTTGGATAATCAGCGATTCTGATAGTCGGAGTTCGGAAAATTTAAGTTCTACTGTACTGTCTTCGAGTTTGTGAAATCAGTTGACCATTGCCTCATGCTATCAAACTTTTGAAACACCAGAAGTAGGACAACAGGCAAGAAGTGCCCAAAAATGTTTTTGATTTTTGAGAAATATTAAGGGGAAGATGGGAGAATGTGTTCTCTTATGTTGCAAGGGACTTGCAAGCTTATTGTGGCTAACGTCCTTCATTATCTGCAGAATCGTGCCATTTTGCCATTGATTCCTTTGTTGCTTCTGTCAATGTGTGACAGCCTCAATGGTTTTCATTTATCTTCATGTTACCTGTGCAGGACATCCGGCATTGGGTTTCCCCGATAAACGGCTACAGTACCTGAAACTTCTTATTTCAAATGTCTGACTAGTTGCAGACACTTTGAGTCATCTCTATGCTTTATATTTAACCTTCTTTAAGAATGTGGATACCTGAGTTATGTTTCTTTAGATGTCGTTTATTGTACCTTAGTACTTGAATTAAAGTAATGATAATAAATGACAATTGTAAATTAATTCAATTTATACAACTTAGTGTGTCATGCCATACCTTTAATAATTATCAAATGCATCCACTACTGATTACCACAAAAGATTGGGATAGGACACTCCTACACTCCTAATAGCATGATATAGTAGTGCCTGCTTACACTTGGAAAGAAAGAAAGCCACTGACAATGTGTTCAAACTTGATTTTGCCCTTTGTACTTCCTGGCGAGTTACTTATAAGGACAATTGCCGCATTTTTAACATTCTGACTCTTGCTCCCATACTCGCCCAATAACGTGAGCTGAGACTCGCTCTTAGCTCATTGGCTTTTGAGTTAGTAGAATGCTTCTTGCACTGAGAGCGAGTGAAACCCAACGTACAGTAGAACTCCAATTTTCCGAACTACTATTATCCGAATCGCTTTCAGAATTTCAGAAAAAAAAATTATGAGGAAACGTACTGCGATTTTCAAAACAATGCGCGTTCTGGCTGCCTGAAAACGGATCCTGACAGTCAAACAGCTTACTTTGACCGAGATGTTCAGCAAGCAATGACTTTCATTTACAGTGTGGTACACGTACGTACTGTACTAATGTACAGCCCTTTTAAGTACGCTTAATATATAAAAGTGTTGTCTTTTCATTTAATTCATTAAAAGCTCTTTTTATTTAAAAATAAGTTTTTTCTCACATTTTCTCCCATTTAGACCCTTTTTTGGAAATATTCCAAATATCCGAATTTTTGATTATCCGAATGGGGCCGGTCCCAATTGATTCGGATAATTGGAGTTCTACTGTATTTGCTTTTCCAAGATTTGGTGCACAAATCTAGTGCAGAGGCATGTAAAGTCAACATTTTTTATTTCGTTGGTGATTTAGGGTCCTTCAATTATGAGGTCATTAGAGCCCCGTCCACTACATAGTTTTAATGCAGAGATTGCACAGACACTACACTACCTCAACGATTATTAGGTATTAGCAGTACCCAGTTTTCCCAAGCGGCCACCCATGTTAGCACTAGCTGGGATTGCGTTTAACTTAAGTGATCAGACGAGAACTGGTGTGTCCAATGCATTACTGGGGAAGGGTTGTTCATGTCAAGTAATATGGAGCAGAAGGAAGTACAGATAGCTGGATCCTATCTGACCGAGTTAATGGTGTCCTTCAGAAAAGCCCTGTGTGGAATGTACGATGAGGAATGTACGAATGTTCCTGGTTATTTGAAGGATGAGAAGGGTCCCCGACCTTGCTATCGGCAGAGAAAGGTTAGCAATTATGAGGTTTAGTAACAATAACGGGGATAATAATTTTGTTGATGGAAACAAAATCCTCATCACAGAAACTGGGATTGGCTGTGGGCGGTTGTTGTAAAGTCTAGAGAACTGTAGAGGAAATCTAATGGTGTGTGTGTGTGTGTTGAGGGTATAATGGAAGGAGGGGGTGGGGTAAAAACCGCGACGTCTGAACTAGAATCTGATTTGAAAAAGTTGTGAAGAAGAAAACTGATAATTAATAATAATAAGTCTGGGAAGACATTCATCAGGTCATTGATCCTGAAATGGTTGGCGGGCCGCTTTGTGAAAAAATGGACGAATGCAGCTGTCTCTTTGTTTTATTATTTGATCAAGCGAAGGCGGAGGAAAGCTGAGGAGTAGGGAAGACTTCTGACCACGCCCACGCAAGAGAATCACGTAGCTGCACTTCCGGTTTGGGAACTCTTTGATAAAAGCAGTAGGGCGAGCATCTTGCTTCAAGAAATATCGTCAAACTTGTCAGATAGTAGGTTACTTACTGTAGTGATTCTCAATTTTTTGACGCCAGGGAACACTAAATTGTGACATTTTACTTCCATGGAACACTGCAATTCAACTAAACTCTAAAGCAGGTTGTATACTTTCTACACTTGGTATTTGGTGACCATTTTTTCCGTGGGCCAATCCGGGACATTACCTCCCCTTAACCAAGAAGAAATGTTTTTTCCCTTTTACATTCACCTTTCAAAAAATTACTTAAAAAATAAATAAAGAAATGAAGACGAAACATACAAATGTAGTTACAAAAATATTGAAATTATGAATAATTCGCCCAAATGATTAGTTGTATTTTCCCAATATGTCACTCCTCAGACATAAAAATATGCAAATAGCATATCATTATATGCCTGATACTGCCAATGAAAGGCTCCGAAAATAATATGGTCCATATGTGGAAATATTCATCATCATCTCACCCTTATACCGCCTGTGGCAGCGTCGGGTCTGCGAGTTCTTCTCCTCTACTCCCGCCTACCCCCCCCACCAAGCCCCCCTCCACCCCGATCGATTGTACCACCTGCTCCCAAGTCCGTTTTGATCTTCCCCTACTCCTGGTGCTACCAATGACCTTCAGTCCCATAACGGAGAAAAGAACTTCCTCTGCATCACATGTTTCCCATCCCCGCTCTACCATTAATGTAAAATGAAATACTAGCAACTGCATCTAAAAATAAGAAAAGCAGTTTTGACTTAGCTTTCGTCGTCTTCTATGCTGTAGTCCACCCCTCTTCTTTTGTGGCCTGTTGGTGGCAAACTTCTGAAAAAGTATTTCAAAATACAATTCGAATCAAATTCAACAAGACATGTAAATCACAAATTGTTAAATAGACAAATTATGAAACAAAAAATTTCAAACCAATATGTTTTGCAAGAAGGTTCTTGCTGTAGGACCTTGATGAAGCAAGAACCCCTTGCACAGGCCACACAGGAAGAGGTGTATTACTACAGCATAGAAGACTATGAATGCTAAGTCTAAACTGGCTTTCTTATTTTTTTAGTTGTAGTTGCTAGTATTTCATTTGATATACTTGTCTTGTCACCGTCCCCTGTTTTGCTTTACCATTAATATAGTCGTTTCAGATGCTGTTGGCTCTCGATACCCCACTGATGTAGAACAGTATTTGCATCTCAACCACTAACAATATCCTTTCATGGTTCTTAATGACTGCCGAACACTCTGAACCATACAGCATAGCTGGCCTAATGACAGTTCTGTAACCTTTACCTTTCAATTTATTGGGACCCAGTGGTTGCACAGGACTCCACTTACCTGTTTACACTTTAGCCATTTGTATGGGAAAACACTATACAGTGAATCACTAAACGAATTGTTAATTCCAGGACATTTTCTTGGACGTATATCCATGTGGATCGCAGAGGTGAAATCTGGGACTGTCCCGGATAGTCCGGGACGATTGGTCATCCTAACTTACTGCCACTTTATAAAATTATGAAACAAACAACTATGTCATTTGCTGATTACAATCCCATGCAAAAATTATTTTAAATTACATCGAGTTTTCCATCACCTTTATTTATGCACTTATTTTTTTGTGGAACACAAAGTGGTTTCACAGAACACCAGTGTTCTGCTGAACACGAATTGCGAACTACTGACTTGATGGCCTCTCTGTCTCTCTTTCGCCCTGCTGTAAGGGTTGTCTCTTGTTCCGAAGGGCAGACATCCTATAGCTGAAGGCTACAAATTAAGGCAATAGGCAGCCCAAATCATACATTAAATTTTGCCAATTTGACTTATATAGAATCACATTCGACCTGGAAAATTTACCAAAATACATGTATTTGTAGGTGTCGTTGTGCGCATCACATGAGGTAAAGGCTTTATATACCATCTGATGGAAGGCTTACTGGGAACTTTTCTCCCTTAATGAGAACTTTTCTCACGTTCTGTTTGTTCATCTCGGTTATCGACGTTGATCTGTCTATGCAATACCACTAAGGCGCTACACTTAATTCTGCCTGGAATTAGTCCTGGTGGAAGTCCTTCCATTTGCTGAAACGTTAATCGATTTATCAATATACTGTACATTAAATTTATAACAGTTTGGCGCCTTGGTGGTTAGGGGTTACCATGCTCGATTACTGCTTCAGGGGTTCCAGATTATATACATACGGGTTCTTGCCCCATTCTGATACCAGGTACGTTGGATATATACCATATTTATTCAAATAAATGGTGTGCCGTTTATTTTTTCAAAGGTTGTTTTTGTTGTGCCGTTTATTGGAGGGCGCTGTTTATATTTCAATACCTTTAATAAGGCACCCCCACAAACAAGTCAACCAATATTCTTGTGGGTTCCAGACGCCTGGATGGGGTGCCCCCAGTCAGAGCATGTTAAGTGGACCCACAGACCCGACCCTGCTACAGCCGGGATAAGAGTATGATGATGATAATTGGGAATTCAGTACCTTTAATAAAGTGTGCCGTTTAATTGAGGGCGCTGTTAATTTTTTTTTTCACCTTGAAGGCGTGCCAGTTATTGGAGGGCGCCGTTTATTAGAGGTCGCTGTTAGAAGAAATTCAGTACAGTAGAACTCCAATTTTCCGAACTCTGACTATCTGAATCGCTAATTAGAATCAGCGATTCGGATAATTATCGGAATCGCTTTCAGCATTTCAGACAAGAAATTAAGAGGGAACGTACTGTGATTTGCAAAATTATTGGCGACTTGGCTGCCCAAAAACGGATACTGACAGTCAAACAGCTTACTTTGACCAAGATGTTCAGCAAGCAATGACTTTCATTTACAGTACGGTACACGTACATACTGTACTAATGTACAGCCCTTTTAAGTATGCTTAATATGTAAAAGTGTTGCCTTTTCATTCAATTAATTAAAACCATTTTTATTTAAAAATAGCTTTTTTCTCCCATTTTCAACATACAAACAGTAATAAATTAAATTAAACCGTTTTTTTCAGAAAAAGTTAAATCATCCGAATTTTTGATTATTAGAATGGGGTCCGGTCACAATTAATTTGGATAATTGGAGTTCTACTGCATATATACAGTTGTACCTTTGCATATGAGTGTAATCCGTTCAACAACCTAGCTTGCATGTTGAAAAACTATTTTTCTCATATGAAATAAAGGAAACAGAATTAATGCGTCCCAATCCTCCCACCACAACACACTTTATAAGGTCCAAGTCAAAATGATAGCACCATACCACCGAATGAAAGGTGTGTAATGTGAAGTGATAAAACAAGAATGCCATTAAAAGATCAATCATACGTGGCATACGTAATCATACGTGGCAGAAGTTGCTTATGACGTTGATAGAATGGGCAGTTGTGAGATTTCTCCTGAGCCAAAATGATAGCACCATGCACTAAAGAATAAGAAACCACTGCACAAGAAATTGTTAATAGCCAATGAAGTCTTATTAATCCCTTATTTATAATTATTATTCGACTTCCTACTCGAGAATAAGATATATTTGCTAAACAAAATAACCCAGAAGAACATAATCCATGTCCCACTATTATTACAAATCTTCCAATAAATCCAATTCAACTTAATGATATAATTCCCCCAATTACTAACCCTATATGAACAACAGAAGAATAAGCAATTAAGGCCTTTAAATCACTTTGATGAAGACAAACTAATATTAAAGCAAAACCACCAATTAATCTTAAACTAATCCAAAATCAGCTAAAAAATTTTATTCAACCTATAAATAAAACTCTTAAACGTATTATCCCATATCCTCCTATTTTCAATAATACACCAGCCAAAATTATTGATCCAGAAACCGGAGCTTCAACATGAGCTTTAGGTAATCACAAATGGAAAATAAATATAGGCATTTTTACTAAAAATGCTAACACCCCTCCTAAATATAATAATAACCCAAAATCTTTTCATACACAATTTACACTACTACCTAAAAAATATACTCTTCTACCTCAAGTATTACCTCATCATAAAATAACTACTAAAAGAGGTATAGAAGCTAATACTGTATAAAATACAAGATAAATTCCAGCTTGAAGACGTTCTGGTTGATACCCTCATCCCACAATTAAAATTAAAGTAGGAATTAAGACTCCTTCAAAAAATAAGTAAAATCTCAAAAAATCTAATCTAATAAAAACTAAAATTAAAAGAATACTTATTAAAGTAATTAATCTACAAAATCTCTTACTTTTTTCTGCTACCGTCATACTAGCAATTAATATCAAAAAACAAATTCATAAACTTAATCAAGATAATCCAATTCTTATAATATCTCCTCCTCAATCAGCTCCAAATACTTTTAATAAATCAAGCTGAAAGTTTCTTATAAGAATAAACCCCAATCTAGCCACTCTTAAATATACTGCTACTCAGGCTCAATCCAATAATAATCTCCCTACAAATAATCCAAACAAAAACGTTATTAACATTGAACAATATTTATCAATAAAAAATAATCTCTTCCATAACAACGAATTAAATTAATTAAAACACCCAGACCCAGAGCTCCTTCGCAAGCAATAAATACAAAAAAATATATCATTCTGACACTAGAATTACATTCAAATCCTACTAATATTATTAATAATATAGTCAAAGCTACTCTAATATATTCTAAACTTAATAACATATTCAAAATATGCTTATAATCTAAAATTAAACTAATCAAACCTCCTATTATTGTAAATAATCTTATTCCCAATATTCAAGAAAAAGATCTCATCACTAGCCTCCAAAGCTTATATTTTTTTAAACTATTTCTTGATATTCCTAAAAAAAGCTATAAAAGCTACTAAACTACTAGCTACTAAACTACTGGTAAATAACTCTTTCAAATTAACATTATCAATTTATCATACTGATATCGAGGAAATTCCCATAAATTCATAAAAAATATTAATACTAATATTAAACAATAACCAAACCATAATCTTCTACAAAAAAAGACAAGTACTTAATATGCTTATTAATAATATCATACCATATTCAGCTATAAATAGCATTGCAAACAAACCCCCTGTATACTCTACATTAAATCCTGATACTAATTCAGATTCTTCTTCTGCAAAATCAAATGGACTACGATTTGTTTCTGCTACAATAGACACAAGACAACAAATGGTTAGTGGAATTAAAAAAATCATTCCAATAATATACTCCTGAAATCAATAATAAAAATATAAATTATAACTTATACCCAAAATACTTACTCCAATTAAAATCAAAGCCATTCTTACTTCATATGAAATTCTTTGAGCCACACCCCGTAATGCCCCTAGTAATCTGTATTTAGAATTTGATGCCCGTCCTCTGCAAAATAAACAATAAACCCCTAAACCAGTAATACATAAAAGAAAAATAAACCCAACATAAAGTCTACTATTCCTCCTAAAAAAGGAATAACCATTCATAAAATCAATATATTCATTAATAAAACACCAGGACTTAAAAGAAAAATTATCCTATTTCCTTTTAAAGGTAAATTAAAATATTTAGTAAACAATTTTACTGCATCAGCAAAAGGCTGAAAAAGTCCTATAAATCCTACTTTATTAGGCCCTTTTCGAATTTGAACATAACCTAAAATTTTATGTTCCAATAAAGTAAAAAAAGCAACAGCTACCAAAATACATAACACTACCACTCATATACTTAAAAAACAAAATAAATGTATTATGTCAAGGAAACTCTCCATAAAAGAAGCTTAAATTCTTTGCACTTAATTCTGCCACAGAAGTTATTAACTGTGTAAACCACATTTATGAATTCTAAACTCACTGCACTTAATTCTGCCAAATTAATTAATAGGCATTAATAATAGAACACTATTAATATCGCATTTATTAATGTTACATTTTAGATTAATCTAGTGAATAAAATCCTTTCGTACTAATACCCAATTTTATTAACTAAAAGATAGAAACCAACCTGGCTTACGCCAGTTTGAACTCAGATCATGTAAGATATTAAAGGTCGAACAGACCATCTTTAATCAACTACTGCATTAATTAGACTTCTTAATCCAACATCGAGGTCGCAAACAAATTCGTCAATAAGAACTCTCAGAAAATATTATGCTGTTATCCCTATAGTAACCTATTCTCCTTATCAACCTTATTATTGGATCTTTACTTTAAGGCTATTAATCTTTATTATAATAATTTATTTTATCAAACTTACTGCCCCAGTAAAAATTCCCTCAAATATTAATCTAATAACTATAATTAATATAAAAATAAAATATTAAGTTTAATAGGATCTTTTTGTCCCTTTACTTCATTTCTGTTTTTTCACAAAAAAATAAATTCAATATAAATCTTAGAGACAGATAAACTCCGTTTAACCATTCATACCAGACTAATGATTTTGCTACCTTTGTGCAGTCAATATACTGCAGCCCTTAAATTAATCTCAGTGGGCAGGCCAGATTTTTTATTTAACTTCAAAAAACCATGTTTTTGATTGCCGAATTCCTTTAAGAATATAATCTCAAACTCAAAATTATAAACAATTATTTTATTTTAATTCAATTACATTTTAACTAATAATTTACCCGTTATAATTAATTAACCTTTAATAAAAAAATTTATGTCTTATTTAATTAATTAAATAAATAAATAATTTCACTTTCTCTTATGTTATAATACACTTAAATTAATAAATACTATTCAGCTTATAAAAGATGCCAAATTAGTAATATAAAATTTTTACTAGCTAATCCCAGTAAAGCTCCTATTACTGTCTAATAAATAAACTAAGTTTACTTAAAGCATAACCAGATTTTATATTGTTTGAATAAAATTTCTTACCTAATAATCCCTTAAAATAAATTATGCTACATTTAATTTTAATAGGAACCATTAGCCCACAATATTTTGGGAAATTAAACTAAAATTTTATTTAAAATAACCCTAATACAAAAGGTACACACACCATTTCTGTTCTAAAAATGTAAATTTACCTTCACAGTACAATATTAATATTATTAATTTCAAAAAACTATTACTAAAAATTAAATCACTTTTAATGCTGCATAAATCAGATACTTTCTTTCAGAACATCTTAACAAAAAGACCTTTTTCAGTGTAAATGAAAATTATTGTTCTGATCACTTCCAGAGACACTTTCCAGTACCTCTACTATGTTACGACTTATCTCATTTTAACAACAAGAGTGACGGGTGATATGTGCATGGTTTTGAGCTATTTCAATCATCTAAATATAATAATTTACAAATAAATCCACCTTCAAATACCTAAAATTCCAAGATATTATTCATTATAAATCCTTTTAATGTAACTCATTTCAACCTTTTCCATAAACTGCACCTTGATGTCTAATGATCTACTATTATAAGAGAATATATCTATAAAAATTCTCTGACGACAGCGATATACAAATTGATTTACATAAAAAAGTTTCCTTCTCGTGTACTATCTTATTACAGAACAAGTTCCTCTAACACATGTCAGCAGCTTTCACAACTTGCATTTTTTGTGCATTTTCACAAAGAACAAAGTAAACTTCAAAATTATAAGTCAATTCCAACAAGTAGAAGACACACATTCACTAGAAACAATAAACTACAGTGTCATAATGGGGGTATGAAGCCCCAGTGGTGTCTAACTTTTGCTTGCCTGTAACCCAATAACGACAAACAACCTAAACATTTGCACCCCAAACCCAGTTGCGCTTGTGGTGGCTGCCTTCTTCACCATGCCCTCATTATGGCCCTTATAAACTATACACTGATCTTTTTTTGAAAAGTGACATTATCATACCCTTGTGCCCTAACAGTAATATGATTCATACTATTAATGAACTTTGCACTTCCACTTCATTGGAAGTGGAAAGTTCAAAGTTCCACTTTATACCATTCCTCAAAAAGGAAAATGCTCCAATTCCTTGAGAGACGCTGACCAGTGACCCACCGCTGACTGTGCAGTGTCAGTGATTGGTAGCTGCATATATTTTGTGGCTGAAAGGTCAGCCAGCCATTTTTAGTCACTCTGTGATGGCTATTCAACTGCTGCCCGGGGTTCCCCCTCCATTTGCCAAGCAGTGGATGGATGGTGTCACTGGCCTGGGTGTGACTCTGCCTAGGGTGCAGCTGTACTGCCGGCCTCTGTGCCACCGTGGACAGTGCT
This sequence comes from Trigoniulus corallinus, assembly GCA_013389805.1. Taxonomy (NCBI): domain Eukaryota; kingdom Metazoa; phylum Arthropoda; class Diplopoda; order Spirobolida; family Trigoniulidae; genus Trigoniulus; species Trigoniulus corallinus. Next base: position 5,302,915 of record JAAFCE010009058.1, read on the forward strand.
AGAGCCAAGTTTTCATTTGATGCTCACAGCCTTCCCCAAAACCAGTACCAATAGGTCAGTGTACCAACAAGAGTTTGGATGTTTTTATTTACATGGATGGGTCAAATGATGGCACCTCTGTGGGTTGGTCAGTCTTTACAACTGGTCATCTTATAGGGGCCACCATCCAGGCATTGCCAGTGTCTTAACTGCAGAGCTCACATTTCTGCACAGGGCACTGGAACTCATCCAATTTTGGAATCACAGACACTTTGTGGTTGTAACTGACTCCCTATCCTCCTTTCAGCTGGTGCACACCCTTTATGGCAGACATGCCATTGTCCAGGGTGTGCACAGATTACTGCTCATGATTCATCAGCAGGGCAAGACAGTGTTGTTAATGTTGGTCCTGAGGCATGTTGGCATCATGGGCAATGAGAGGGCAGATGCCAGTGCCCATCAGTTGGCCCACCTGCTGGATGCACCTGACACAGCTGCCCCACCTGTGACGCTCTCCTGGTGATGTGGCAGGCCATCCATGATCAATGGCAGTCCCAGTGGTTTGTGGAGACCAACAAACTGCACACTGAAGTTCACTCCAGTTCCCAGGGTGTCCTCATGCCGCCAGTAATGGAGGGAGGTGGTTGCACTTGCTCATCTGCGAATCGGTCACACGTTCCTCACCCACTCCTACATACTATGGGGTGAGGATCAACCATGGTGTGACTGCTGCTTTCATCACTGTGAGAGATACCATGAACTTAAATACCAACTGGTGGTCAGTCCAGAGCTCTCTATTTCACTTCGGGATAATCCCCAGGGGGTTGAGAACTTGCTTGTATTTGTGAAAGAGGCTGGCCTCTCTCACAAAATCTAATACTGACACTCTTTCCTTTCTGGCAGTTTTGCCTTTTCCTTTTGTGTCATTTTGGGTGTTGCCTTTTTATTTCTGTGTCTGTTTAGGCTTTTGCCCATTTTATCTTTATGTCTGGTTTTGGATTATGTCTGTATTTATTACTTGTTATTTATTTGGCTATTGCCGTTTTGTTTTTTATTCCTTTTAGTGGGCTTTTGCCCTTATTTATTGTCATCATGGTGGGATGGCCATTTACACCCCCACCATGGTGACTGTGTTTCTTGACTCTAATCACCATTGAAGTCGATAGGTCCTAAAAGACAAACCAACTCACTAATAACAGAACCCCACCATGCTTCATATTCTGGACTGTAAACTTCCCTGGGAGTTCTCTATACATAAACACGTCCTGCAGTAGGGAAGCCAAGTTGGTGCAGCCAAGTTGCATTGGACAAACCAGTTCCTGTGAGATCACTGAAGTTAAGCAGTGCAAGCCCACATCAATACCAACAAGGGTGGTTGGTAAAGAACGTTGGGTGCTGCAATTTAACCCTCTCCTTCATCCTTTCACCTACCTCCTCATCTCCTGTGGGAAGCCTCCTAAGGCTGCCTGGCTTACTCCCCAACCCACAAAACTAATCCAGAGCAGCAAGTTTCGTTGGACACACTAGATCTCATCTGATCGCTGAAGTTAAGCAACGCAAGCCCAGTTAGTACTGACATGGGTGGTCGCTTGGGAAAGCCGGGTACTGCTAATACCCAATAATTGTCGCATTAGTATAGTGTCCGTGCAGTATATGCATTGGAACTATGCGGTGGACGGGTCTCTAGTTACCTTGTAGTTGACGGGACCTTAAACTCCAACAAAAAACAAAACAACAACAACGAAACTAATCTAACCTAAAAAAAAAATGGTTACCAGACCTCATGACAGATTTACATTGATCAGTGTTGTGCAGTGAAGTTGTGTTGGCCGCCAGTGTTCATGAGATCACTGAAGTTAAGCAGTGCAAGCCCATGTTATTACCAACATGGGTGGTTGGTAATGAACTTTGGTTGCTGAATATTTCCCCTCTTCAATGTCATCTCCTGTGAGCTGCCTCCTAAGTATTGGCCCTGTTATGGCCATTTTGATTACTCCTCAACCCATCAGTGTAACATAGAAGCATTCTTATACCCTTGTTATTTTATAACACCTCTCAAACTACATTTCTTTAACCTCTGGCATAAGCCTTCTCCATCTCAATAAAGATGGCATGGAGATCTTTCTTTGCTCTCATTTGAGAGAGAAGTAGTAGTTTGTGATGTAGAAGAGGGCAAATTAGCTGCACCCAATGTTTAACACTAGAAGGACCAACTGGGTCATTTTTTACCCATTTCGAGTTTTATTTTTGGATTTTTTATTACACTGTTTAAGAAGCTTAATCATGTTTTGTGACATCTTCAGGTTTCATGTGCTAAACAAATTTACAAAATTTCAATACCCACAAATGTAAGCAAAAAAATTATAAATTGGTATACCTAATAGTACCATTGTGGGTCATTTTTGACCCATATATGTACATAACATTTATTTTGTAACAAACACATCACTGTTGCATTTGCTAATGGGATGTGGTGTTCTTCAAGTAAGATGTAATAAAGTGAATGTGTAAGTTATCAGCATTGGTACTGTCTGGTAAGATTAGGGTTGCACTATGACTCATTTTTGGGCATCATAACCTCATAGGCAGTGCGCATCCATTTGTGCCAAGTCCATTTCAGGATTGCAGGTGGTTGGCATCACCCAGGACAGGAGGAGACCAAAGCAGATGTAGGGAACAGGTTGTCCATAAGTATATGATAGTGTGTGGGGAACTGGTGGGGGAAAGACGGGGGTGGAGGGCTAGAACCTACAGACCCGACCCTGCTGCAGGTGGGATGAGAATATGATGATGATGATGTTGCAAGTGTCAAGTGTGCAGGTATACATTGGTTTTTATTCCTCAAGTTGAGCACATACAAGGGAGTGGCGAGTTGCGTTGGACACACCAGTTCTCGTCTGATCACTGAAGTTAAGCAACGCAAGCCCAGTTAGTACTGACATGGGTGGTCGCTTGCGAAAGCTGGGTACTGCTAATACCCAATAATCGTCGCATTAGTGTAGTGTCTATGCAGTATATGCATGAGAACTATGCAGTGGACGGGTCTCTAATGACCTTGTAGTTGATGGGACCTTAAACTCCAACAAACAA
>JAAFCE010009058.1:5327131-5495922 GCA_013389805.1 Trigoniulus corallinus
AATGTTCCAAAGGGTTCCGCGAAAGGTCTAATGTTCCAAAGGGTTCCACGAAAGGTCTAATGTTCCAGAGGGTTCCGCAAAAGGTCTAATGTTCCAGAGGGTTCCGTGAAAGGTCTAATGTTCCAAAGGGTTCCGTTCCAATAAAAAGGTTGAAAAACACTGCGTTAGAGGTAGCTTTGGGTGGGAGACATCGCGGAAAACATGAGAGAGAATCGGTTGAGGTGGTATGGGCATGTGATGAGGAGGGGAGAGGAGGAGCTTACTAAGCTCATTATGGGACTACAGGATCCAGGAATAGAGGAAGTTCAAAACGGACGTGGGAGCAGGTGGTGCAAAGGGGCATGGAGGCATGCGGGGTGGAGGGGGACTTGGTGGGGGATAGGCGGGAGAACCCGAAGACCCGACCCCGCCGCAGGCGGGATAAGGGTGTGATGATGAAAGAAGCATAGGGTTTTCACCATTCTCTTACATAATTTCCAACGGATCACTCGTGTCATGTGAGATACAAGATGACCACAGACGTTGTCGCGGACTGGAAAAGGGTTTACTGGAAAGGAGAAGGATTCATGGAAAGCATTAGGAGCCATGTATTAGCCCCCACCCTCCCTTTATTTTTTTAGCTCTCATGGTTGTAGGTTCGATACTGAATCGAGGTGGGCGGGCTTCTTTGGAACGGGAGAGAAGCCCCGAGTGCGCCTTTCGCCTTCCGTAATACCTGGGTCCCGTCTGAGAGCATGCCTTTTGCACTTAAGAGCAAATGTCGAGCAATGGAGCTCGCCCCTTGACGTCGATAGAGTGCCCCAGCTAACAGCAGACCGGCGACAAATAAGCATAGAGGTTGCAACTTTGGTCGGCAAACAGCTGCGTAATAATACCATCGAATATTTCGTCCGTGTGCTCATTCAGAGGGACAAGGATGGATACCCGACCCTGCCATAGGCGAAAAAGGGTTAATAGTTGATTTTTTGAACTACCGCGCATAGCGTCTACTCCATCAGAAGCCAGTATGACCTACTGCAGGGCCGGCACGAGGCGGGTTAAGCGCCTTCGCTTTTACTACTACCCGCGCGGGGATATAATATAATACAGATTTTTCCTACAAAAGGCCCCGCAAAAAACTCAACGCCGGCTCTACCTAACTGTTGTATTAAATTGTTTGACATTCGCCTCGCAGTCTCCTAAAATGTACAAGACTAGGTTGTATACCCGGAATGCGGTGGCTACTGTACCTCAATTTGTTACAGACGACGGAGCAATGGGTACGTTGTCCTTTTCACGTCAAGGAACCTTTCCGTTTTAGTAGTTAATATTTCATTGAAATTCTTAGGTGGGGGATACAACTTCCGTCCCCTATTGGCTGTACATATCCTCAGTAGCAGTAACAGGCTGATGTTAAATTTAAAAACGACGACGCGTCGTGAGCCACCCTGTTGCTTTTATAACCTATCATTTCACCCTTTTTTTTTTTTTTTTTTTTTCAGAGATTAATAGAATGTCAATGTTGGACCCCCCTCTACCGCCTCCCATATTTCGTAGATAAAAGTTTTTACAAATTGTACGACTTAGGTGTTTTAAGGTGGTTCTTTTCTGAGATAGACAGGCAAGGTAGGAAATTGTAAAGGAGGTTGGCTGTGACGAAATTTGTAGTTAAATAATCTTGGAGCGTTCGTGGAGAGAGTATCATTTTAGGCGATAAAGTTGGAGAGAAGCTATGGCACAAAAAATATTCCTCTGAGATGACAAGAGGAAAAGAGCCATGAAATAAAGTTCCAGCATTAAGTTACAATACTGCCCTAAACTCTCTTAAAGCCAGGGGAGGAAAGATTGCAAAGGGTTCTTAAGGGGTTCATCGCCTATAAACAATTTCCATCACTGGGAGTGTCTTTTTTTTTTTTACATTGTGCACTTTGACCCTCTGTTGTCATCCTTGCAGGGTTGTAGGCTGGACACCTGTGAGTATTGTTAGTTAAGTGATGAGCGGTGTCAGTCAGGATTTGAGAAGTGAAGGCCAATGTTTTTCCGACATTGACACTAATTTCAGTGTTGCACGTGTGGTGGCAATACCTGAGGATACCCAATCCATCTGTCATTTATTTGAAAATCCATAAATAAATCTCACTAAGGGACCCTTTATGTTCTCCTGCCAGAGTCCTATCAAAGATTCTTTATCATTTTAGCAGGGACGTTTTTTTTATCGTTATTTTGTTATTTAAATGGCCTTTTTTTACCTGTCTTCACACCTAACACTACGTTGAATGGACCACGTGCACTTAAACCTTCAAAATGAATTACGGCCTGAACAAAGGAGGGCTTTGATATAGTGCCAGCCAGCTCTTATGAACATCAGAGGGTCTTTTAATTTCAAAACTCGCATAACGGGTACTTATCTTTGTTGGTGAGTCCATGGGTACAGGATCGATTCTGGTTCGACAGTTGACTTCTTTTGGGGAGGAGGGAGTACATCCTGCAGTGTCTGTGCAGTCTCTGCATTCCAGCTACGCGATGGACTGGGCTCTAATGACCTTGTAGTTGAAGGGTCCTAAAACACTAACGAACCTAAACCAAAATTTAAGTTTGCTTTCCATCGGGTGGGAAGTAAAACCACCGTCTCATGTGGTGTGTATAATTTGTGTTGAAACCACGTGATTGATTTAATTTTGATGGTAACATGACCATGCTCACCTGGCTATTTGTAAAAGCGGTAAAATTTTTATCTAAATGAGTTATTGTTACAGGATTATTCTTGTAATCGTGATGCATTGTTGTTTTGCTCACTCTAAATAGAGAGACGGTCAACCCTTTTGTCCGCCGGAAGTGCCTTTCAAATCAACTTCTGACATTTAATTTCCTTTTTTGTGTGGTATTTTCAGAATTGGAAGCTGTCGAGGCGTGCAAATGGCTACGTGCTACTGGATTTCCGCAGTACGCTCAGATGTTCGAAGGTTGGTAACACTTCAACTTGAGAATCAGCTACCGGTTTCAAAGACTTTCGTATTATTATTACCAATTGCCTTTTTTTTTTTTCTGGAATTACACCATCATTTTAAATTTCTAATTTCAGATATGCAGTTTCCGATAGATATTTCCTCGGTTCATAAAGATCACTACTTTCTAGATCATGATTCATTGCAGTCGTTATACAGGTGCAGTATTGCTAAATTGATAGTAGTTCGCATGCGCCCAAAATACATAGGGTTGTTACTAGCCTCGGGGGGCTTAGAGGCAGCGTGCTTGTATAGTTGGTCAGTCGTTTGAGGCTTGATCCTGACCTAGACACAGGCGACTAATGGGGCAGACAAACCTAGGCTGTCGCCTAGGGCGCACAGTGGTCTGAAATCATGTTTTAGCGGGACATGTGTAATAGTGCAATGAAGTAAGCTTAAAACATGAAGTGTAGTTGTAAATTTTTGAACCAAATATTATTTTATAATTCTGAATACAATGTTTTTTTAAGTTTCATATTAGTACATTGAAGTTGGGGAACCTTACACAACATCAAAGATCTGATTCACTGCCTGATGAATCCACATACTCTGTCAATGTCAGAACCTTGTTGGAAAGTAGGGAGATTTTATTTTTCATATCCTCTTCTGGTAAATTTTGTACCCTGGATTCAATGACATGTCTCATTTCATTTCTTGCAAAGACAGTATTAGCACGAGAAAGATGTTCCGTGAAGAGAAAATCAAATAACTCCTTTCGTGTCACACCTTCCTTGATACCTCATGGTAATAAAAATTAGCCTTCCGTCCAAAAGGTGGGGTCTTGGCAGACCCCAGACCTACAAAATTGTGTCTACACATGTACCACTTTCTCCAATCTTAACCAACCTTTCAGTACCTGTTCTCCGATGTTTTCTTTACCTATCTAGGGAAGTTGGCAGGTCTCCTAAGTAATTAGCATATTTTATTTCTGGTTAAGCGATGCAACCCAAGTTAGTACCAACATCGTTGGCTGGTCAGAAACACTGGTTACTAAGTCAGAAATGGGAGCAGGATGTCCATAAGGATTTGGTAGTGTCTGGGGTGGATGGGGACCTGGTGGGAGATAAGCAGGAGTTGAGAACTAGACTCTGCAGATGCGACCCTGTCATAGGTGGGATAAGGGTATGGTGATGATGATGTCTTGCCTTCTTGGGTAATATAGAATTTTTACAGCATGTTTCCAAATTATTTTCATTGCTAAAGCTTTATATGGATGACATTCAATTTAATATCCATAATAATGCCCTTTATCTGAATATTTAAGCCTTGAAAACCAAAAAGTCTTTTTGGGGTTATCACAGACCCCACCTTGTAGGGTGTGCCAGAAATCGTCACCTTGTTGATGGAAGGTTAAAAATGAATAACTTCCGCAGGTCTGAGCACTTTAGGGTGGGTGTCAAAACAAAGGTGACAGACCACAGAATGATCCTAAATCATCCACAATGACAAGTCCCATAGAATTATTAAAAAATCAGTTGTTGTCCTCCTAAACTACATGTGATCATATCTTGACCCCTGTTGACCTGAAGATTCATTGTCCATAATGCAGCAAAAAGAATTCCTCATAAACCTTGTAAGCTTTTAGTGCTTTTAAATGAAAAGAAATTGAATTGATTGTTGTTCATTTAAGACAGGAGATGATTCATTCACCACAAAATGGCAATTATTTTAATTTGCTGACATGAGTTTTTTCTTAAATGTCTCACTAAATTTGCATTTCCGACCACTGTGGGGCGGCCAAACTGGAGTTCCCAAACTTCTGATTGGTGGGGCCTTTTCTAAATGCAGGCTTTCTCGAGGCGCCGTTGTTGCAGATCCATAGCAATGCATTGGCAATGGAACAAATCACGGGACCTCGGTTTTACTGCTCACCCGAAAGAAGGCGCACTCAGGGCGTCTCCTTTTTCGCTCGGAAAAGAAGCCAGTCCACCTCGGTTCAGTACTGAACCTATAACCACTGACGCAGTTACCAGGAACGCTACCCACTGTGCCTCTGGTGATTTAGCCTCGGACGACTTAGAAGTGCATTAAATTTAATGGGGAAGGCGGTGATGGATTCAACTGCCAAGGGCGCCTGAAACTCACGAGCTGGGCCTGGACGTGGATGACATCAGAAGTCCTGAAGTACTCCTGCAATTAAATCAACATACGTAGAACCGGCTCAGTATGACGTGTGTGATATCAGCTGCCCGTAAAACAACCCTTTCAACCTTCTTTGAAGTACTGTAGTGGTTTTCAAACTTTGTCGACTTATGGAACCCTTATAACTATTAGGTTCTTTTTGGGGAACCGTGTCCCACCCTTAGAAAAGTATACCTCCCCACTGCGGACGAAAATCGGCAGCCCACACTTGAAGCTTCTGATTACTTTTGAGATCTAACTAAATGTTTCTTTATCCTTTTTAGTTAATAAACACTAGTGTGAGTGCTTTATAATTTTTACGAATGTGTATTTTAACTCTATAAACCCAGGTTGACGACCACTGAAGTATGGTGTATACCTGCATACGCTATAATTTTCATTTTTAGGAGCTTGCCCTCTGGTGGGGGTGATGTAAGTCGTAATAGTCATCTACCTATGGTTATCCTCGGAGGGAATCGTGAACTTACTTTTCAGTTCCTTTGAGTACATCAGAAAATTTTGTATGTTGTACACCTCGATGACGCAGGAGGTAGGGTGCTCGGTTTGCTACGTCTGTAGTTCCAGGTCAGATAGGTGATCGAGATGGGTTGACTTGGTGAGAGAGAGGCTCCGAGGGCGCCTTCCTTCGGATGAGAATTAAAGCCGAGGTCCTATGTAGTAGGGTTCAATAAGGAGGTTTTACTGTTATTTGTAATAAGATACTGACAGAACTTCAACTCTCAATACACTATTCTATGTCTTACTCGGGACAGTGGACCACTGAGTGTCCCAAATTGTAATTGCCCACGGTCTCCCACTTCACACTTTCCCAGGTCCTCCCACTTCATAAGGCCAGAGCTGTTTGCATGTAAAAGAAACCTCTCTACTATGTAAAGGGTAGATGTGACAAAATTCCCAGGTGTAGGAGCTCGACCCCCTGGCTTTGGTGGAGTACCCCGATGAACAGTAGACTGACGATAAATAACCCTAGGGGTTACAACTTAGTGGCTGCGAATTGTAGAGTTCATGGTTGCAGGTGAGAGGGATATGCTAAATATGCCTTCCGTTGGATGGTGTCTAAAGCCAAGACCTTCAGTTGGTACATCTGGTATCACCTTTCTGGAGATGCATAATTTTTCAAATGTAGGGGTTTGTCACCTGGTGGTGGAGACCGAAATTACCTCTGCATACAAATAGGATTGGATTGTGGTGTTATATTGGTAGCCGACTTTGTAAACCTACCGTCCAATAACTCGTCTGTATGTTCCCTGTTCTAACAGGACAATTAGGTCCCCTACCCTGCCATTGGCAGAAAACGGGGTTAGGGATAATGTTTACTGTATAATGATGATGCAAAGATTGAGTGGCTACAGCGAAGTATTAGGGAGTTTTCTTACAACGTCAAAACATGCACGCAATAGTGTACACAGACCACGTGACTAGCATATGATTTTTAAATAATTAAAGTTTTTATTGCAGCGTTTCTGCAATGGCCTCCTCCACTGTCATCCATTCTCTTTTTATCTCTGACTCTGCGTCAAGCGTCACCAGAGTGTACACCTGAAAAGTGTACACCAAAACATACAGTCAGCTTGATGCACACAGTGTTTGCATTTGTGCAAGTGAATACTCATCTGCATTGCATAGCATATGCTTGCAAAAAACGTTGTAACAAAACTCCCAATTAAAGCTTTGTCAAGCAGCTGCATTATCACGTCGTGTTTGTCATTCTTCTTGTTAGGGAGTTTTCTTGCAGCGTAAATGGACGCACGCAAAGATGAATGCAGACTACGAGACTGACAGATGTGTCAGCCAGGAAAAACTATTTTCTTGTAACGTGTAGTAAAACTTGAAACGTAATGGCCGATACACGAGCGCCACTTATTGACTGATGACGTCGGCATTTTATTTTCGCTAAGGGTTTTGCATGCATCCTGTCAGCGTGGGGTCGGCCTGGGGGACACAACAAAAGCAGAGTTCTGGGAGGACTTTGATGAGGTGGTACAGTCAGTAAATAGCACAATTAGACAGGGCAAGGGAAATGAGCGATTAATCATTGGGGAAAACTTTAATGAACATGTGGATAAGGATGGTCTGGGATATGAGAAAGTACATGGGGAAAGGGGGTATGGGATGATCAACTTAGAGGGGCAGAAGGTCCTTGAAACAGCAAGAGCACCAAGCCTTGTATTAGCAAATGCATGGTTCAGTAAGAGGGAAAAGCACATAATCACTTTCCAGTCTCCACAGGGGAGATCCCAAATAGACTTTTTCATGGTTATGAAGCAACATAGAGCAGAGATCCTGGATTGCTGCGCATATACCCAGTGAGGATTGCTGGGCTATATTTACCCAGTGAGGATTTTCAGAAGAAGAGTGGCCATAAGTTTCTCATTATAGAATTATTAATAAAGGGGATAGTTAGGAAACACACATGGAAAGGAGAATCAGTTATCAGGGGATGAAAGTTACCCACCAAGGCAGATGAATTCCAGCAGGAGGTTCTCAGAGAGGTTGACTGGGACTGGGATGGGCCAGCTAATGCCATGTGGGATAGGGTTGCTAGGAAGATTAGGAGATGTGGAGAGGTGCTGTTAGGCATGGGTAGAGTAGGAGGCACTTACCAGGGCAGGCAGACATGGTGGTGGAATGAGGATGTGGAAGCAGCCATAAAAATTAAGAAGGTGGCTTTTCATAGGTGGAGAGAAACAGGGGATCAGGTTTCAAAGGCAGATTATTTTCAGGCAAGGAAAAACGCCAGGAAAACTATTGCGCTGGCCAAGTACCAGAAGTATTTGCTTCTCTGCTGGTGCTGTTCCAACCAGCAGAGGTAATAAAAAGATGGGAAGAATACTACCAGAACCTCTGAAATGCTGCCAACCATGCAACAGTCACAGATAGCAACCCACTTACTCCACTGGCAGTGGACATGGTGAGTGATGATGATATAGTCAGTTCTCTCCAAAAGATGAAAGGTCAGAAAGGAGTAGGCCCTGATAAGATACCCCTGGGAACCACCTGAATTACATGGCTAGGGCAGCATTTCAACAAGTTAGCAAACGGTGACAGGATGCCATCTGCATGGAGAGAAAGTTGGATAGTTCCACTGTTCAAGGGACTGTGGAAACTATAGAGGCATAAAGCTGTAAGCATAAAGGACTGTGGAAACTATAGAGGCATAAAGCTGTAAGCATAAAGGACTTTGGAAACTATAGAGGCATAAAGCTGATGAGCCATTCTCTGAAGTTGTGGGAGTGAGTCATAGAATGTCGCCTCAGGAACCAAACTAGTGTACAGGGAAATCAATTTGGGTTTATGCCAGGTAGGTCCACCATGGAACCAATCTTTATTCTACGACAGATGACAGAAACACAGAGCAGCAAAGAAGGACCTTCATGCTGTATTCATTGACCTGGAGAAGGCCTATGATAGTGTCCCTAGACAGGTAGTATGGAGCGTTTTAAGAAAGAAAGGAGTGGATGAGGGCCATATTAGGATAGTGCAGGATATGTATGATAGTTCCATTGTTGGTGTGAGGACAGCATGGGGAAACACTGCATGCTTCAACGTGCAGGTTGGGGTGCATCAAAGGTCAGCACTCGGCCCATATCTATTTACCCTAGTAATGGATGAGCTGCTGACGGGAATAGGGTAATGGGCCCCTCAGTGTCTGGCATTTGCTGATGACGTGGGGAGGCTGGAGGAGTCCAAAGAGGATGCACAAAAGGGCCTTAAGGTGAACATGAAGAAGACCGAGAACTTAGCTTTCAATTTCAGTGGCCAGGGACAAGAGTGAGAAGATACCAGGTGTGCAGGAGTTCCAGTATTTAGGATCAGTTTTGCAGAGCAATGGGGAGATAGATTCGGACGTAATACATAGGATTAAGGCAGGATGGCAGAAATGGAGACAGGGAAGCGGGGTCTTGTGCGATCGACGGGTCCCAATTAAGCTGAAGGGCAAAGTGTATAGAACTGTCGTTAGGCCCGCTATGTTGTATGGATCAGAGTGTTGGGCAGCTAGGAAGAACTATGAAAGGCAAATGCAAGTGGTGGAGATGCGAATGCTGCGCTACATGATTGGGGTGTCAAGAGCCAACAGAATCCGAAAAGATGAGCGAGAATCGGTTGAGGTGGTATGGGTATGTTATGAGGAGGGGAGTTGAGGAGCTTATTAGGGCTATTACTGGACTAAGGGTGATTGGGGGCACCAGTGGTAGAGGAAGACCAAAACGGACGTGGGCAGAGGTGGTGCAGAGGGACATGGAGGCGTGCGGGGTGGATGGGGACCTGGTGGGGGATAGGCGGGAGTGGAGGATCAGAACCCGAAGACCCGACCCTGCCTCAGGCGGGAGAAGGGTGAGATGATGATGATGTTTAGCTTGCGTCCGTTGTAGAATTGGCGATGCATGCATTGAAATGAAACTTAACCTAACTGCATGTAGTGTTTGCACTTGCGCAGGTGAATTGTCATCTGCTTAACATAGCGTACGTCAACGAAAAACGCTACAAGAAAACTCACTAATTTGAAGTATAACCAATGCAATGTTATAATGCAGCTGTTTTTGACGAAACCTTTAACGATGTCGCATTCATACTTTTTGTAGGCGATTGAACGCTCTGAACCGATGTGCCAGGATGCGACTGGATAATCTGCCTCGCAAGAGATCCGTAAGTTTAGTCTCCAATCCAGTTCCAACTTCCTTCTCTACCAAGGTTCAGTGTCTCTTTCGTTATAGGGTGACGACAGTGACGAAGAAAACCAGTGTGCATTAAGCGAAAACTGGAAATTCCAACGTCAGAGCCGTCGCTGGTCTCGCATTCCTGGAAACTTTGAGGCCGCCCTAGCCAAGAGAGCAGTTCCATTGGATGATCAGGCAGAAGATGACGATGATGATGACGATGGAGAGACTGAGGTACCAGCTGTCGAACAATTTGGCAGCAGTTACGATAGCGTTCTTGGCGTTGGTTCTCATCGTGACCATCCACAACGTGACGAATCTGCATTAGTATCCGTGACTATTGAGAGTGATGGGGGTCATTTGGCAGCAACGACGCTGTTACTACCGGACGTCGCTGGTCTGAAACGAAGCAACAGCGAACGATTGAAGGATGGTGCAAAGGCGTTGCTGCGTCGAGTTGAGAGTCTCAAGTCGAGGCGCTCCAAACGGAAAGCTCGAAATACAGTAGCAATGACTGGTCAACACTTGGATGTGCCAGCTCCTGATGACCAGGACTTGTCTTTTGTGCATGTGACACCACCAGACACACCAGCACTTACCACTGCTACAGTTAGTGGCGCTAGTTCTTCGCCGAGTCCCAGCTCGCCTTCAGATACTGCTCATCACACAGGCAGTAATCTGCGGTTTTTCGGTGGTGGCCCATTGCCCTGCCGTGCTGATGGTGATCCATATGCTCTTAGTGATTCAGAATGTAGTCCGACTCTGTGGCGTTGTGGGCCTACGTCTCCTACTGGACCGGCTGGAAGATGCTATATTGAAAACTTTTTAGCACCCGACAGTCCAAGACCAGTTCACGATAGCAATGCCCCTAGTGCTCCAGGGGAGGAGGGTGGTGTGGGCATTAACTACCGCACCGGAAGTTTCAACCTTGGAGCTGAAAGTGCCAATTTTCGAGAAAGAATCCGTGCTAAGAGAGGCAATAAAAGGACTGCATCTGGTATGGATGCTGATCGTCAAAGTCTTTATGATAATGTACCTGTGGTGATCTTTAACCAGGGTTATACTGATGAGGCAGGTGACAAGGTTCATCAGACAGATATTTCGAATGGTAAGTGTGGCACCATTACCAGTTTTTTTTTAAGTAGCTATTAGTGGAGTTGGTAACCGGTGACAGAAGTAGAATAATTGCATTTTCCACAGATTGCTAATGTTGTAAAAACAAAATGTCCGCAGCTACAGCCCTCTAATTCTTAACTAACAAAAGGTAGCCAAAATAAGTACAACCTTACAGAGCCGGCCCAAAGCGGGGTGCGAGCAGTGCAATCGCACTAGGCCCCATTCCACTTAACAATATTGCAAAATCGATAAGTAATTGTGAAATAGCGGTCACCAAATGTTTGAAAATTGTGATATACATTGTCATGGAGGGACTAGTTGTATTGATTGGAATAGATTGCACCTAGGTACTCTTAAGTACCCCCTGCTGGGCCCCACAATTCAACTTTGCACAGGACCCCACTTTTGTTCGGGCTGAAACTTAAACGTATGCCTAAATGGTTGATAGATGGGTTGTAAGTTGAAGTTTTGTAACCCGATCCCACTCCATCCCTATGCAGCACCTCGACGGAACCATTAAGGTATACTGTATGTGTGCAAACCGAATGTAGATTTTGTAGGGCTAAAGCCTGCTTCCCTGGCACGCGACACCGACGAGAATAGCGCTTTAGCAGACGACAATTCACATACACTGATGACGTAGTTACTCTAACATTCTGTCAAGGCAGCGCGAAATCAACGGAGAAGTGGAGTTGAGAGTTATTTAACTGCATTTGTCAATGGAATGCGTCACTTGAATTTGATTGGCTGTTTGAATTTTTAAATAATCTTCTGTTTACTTTTCATTGGTTTATTTATTTTTTCGGTTTTGGCGCCACCAAACGTTCATGTTGAAAACTATTAATCAATTACGTGAATTCGCTTATGCCAGGGAATCAAACCAGGCGCAGTTTCTGTTAGCGCCTGTGGTTAAAGCCTAGTTCCGTGGCACGCGACATGAAAGAGAATAGCGCCTGAGCAGACAACAAAATTATAACGTCAATCACCAGCGCTAGGCGTAATTGCCCGTGTTGTAGTTCCGTGGCAGGCGAGAAATCATGAGTAGTGTAAATGTTTCCCAAAATGCCGGTGAGGTGGCGCCCACAGCACAAAAATCCAACAGCCCATGAAATTTAAATGGCAAACGCTGTTCGAAAAGTAATAGCCAATGAAATTCGTGCAACAGTTGTAAGCAAGAAATGCAGTTGACTACCTCTCAACTCCACTTTTCTGTTAATTTCGTGCTACCGTGACAAAAAAGTTGAGTTCCTACGTCATCAGTATCTGTGGCATTTCGTCTGCTCAAACGCCATTTACATCAGTGTCGTGTGCCACGGAACTAGGCTTTACGTCATAATTATACAATCTGCTTCAGCGCTATTCTCGTTGGTGTCACGTGCCAGGGAACTATGCTTTAGCAAAAAAAAAAGGTCCGAAGTGGAGCTCTTGAATCATCATCATCATATCCTTACAGACAATCTGCTCCCACATCCGCTTTGGTCTCCCACTGCCCCTGGTGCTTCCAACCACTTGTATTCCCTGATTCCCCCCACCCACAGCCTACCCCTATGGCAAGGTGCAAAATGAGGCCGTAGGGTGACGCAGCCCTGCAAAATTCTGCTTGCAGGCAATCACTATTAAGCCTGGTTCCCTGCCACGCGACACCGATGGGAATAGTGTGCTAGCAGACGACAATCCGCATAAACTGATGTCGTAGTTACACTACCATTCTGTAAAGTTAAGCCTAGTTCCCTGGCACGCGACACTGACGAGAATAGCGCTTGAGCAGACAGTAAAATTATGACGTACACCACAGGCGCTAACAGAGATTTCACCTGGTTTGATTCCCTGGCATGAGCGAATTCGGATAAGCAATTAATAGTTTTCAATATGAACGTTTGGTGGCGCCAAAACCAAAAAATACATAAACCAATGAAAAGTAAACAGAAAACTATTTAAAAATTCAAACAGCCAATCAAATTCGAGCGACGCATTCCATCGACAAGTGCAGTTAACTAACTCTCAACTCCACTTCACCGTTGATTTCGCTCTTACTTTACAGATGGTAGTGTAACTACGTCATCAGTTTATGTGGATTGTCGTCTGCTAGAGAGCTATTCTCGTCGGTGTCGCATGCCAGGAAACCAGGCTTAAGCGTGAAATCAACAGTGGAGTTGAGTTAGTTAACTGCATTTGTTGATGGAATGCATCACTGGAATTTGATTGGCTATTTGAATTTTTAAATAGTCTTCTGTTTACTTTTCATTGGTTTATTTATTTTTTCGGTTTTTGTGCCACCAAACGTTCATATTGAAAACTATCAATCGCTTACATGAATTCGCTCATGCCAGGGAATCATTTCTGTTAGCGCCTGTGGTTTACGTCATAATTATACTGTCTGCTCAAGTGCTATTCTCGTTGGTGTCGCGTGCCAGGGAACTAGGCTTTACATTGAAAGCCATTTACTTGATGCAAATTGGAAACCAGTATGTTGAAAAACTGCGATTCAATGTGCAGTGATTGCCTGCTAGCAGAATTTTGCAGGGCTGCATCACGCTGTGGCCTCATTTTGCGCCTTGCCTAATATACTCATTCCTAATCCTATCAGCTCTTCACACCCCACTCATACACCACATAATTCGAATCTTGGCTACTTGCATTCCATTTACGTGCAGCGGCAAATTGCGTTGGATACACCGGTTCTTGTCTGATCACTGAAGCTAAGCAATGCAACCCCACCTAGTACTGACGTGGGTGACCGCTTGGGATATCTGCGTACCTGTAGTATCCAAAAGTCGTCGCATTAGTGCAGTGTCTATGCAGTGCCTTGTAGTTGAAGGGCTCTAAAACACCAACAAACAAACATGGGTGAAAGATTTCACTGGAAAACTATCATTTTTGAAATACAGTATGTTATAACCAAGAGTTTGTTATTAACGGGTTCACTGTAGCCGAACACTACTGTACAGTGAAACCTCTGTAATTGGTACACCTGCGGGACCTAGCCAAAGTGTACCCATCAGAGGGGTATGGGTATATAAATTAATCAAAACAATATATTGTTTTATATTGTGTTTTTTAACTGCAAAGAAATGCATTGTATAATATAATATAATTTTTACAAACAAATCAATCAAGGGACGTTTGAATACAATTAAGCTACCTTCTTATTTGCTGCTTATGGCAGGGTCGGGTACCCATCTTGCCCGTCTGAATAGATGCAAGAGTGATCTTTTGGACTGCGTTTTTCCACAGCCAGATCCAGACTAAACCTGAAACCCCTGTGCCTATTTATTGTAGGTCTACTGTTCTTCGAGATATTCCACCAATCCCAGGTGGCAAGCTCCTACACCTGGAAATGTTGCCTCACCTATCCATTGCATAGTAGAAAGTTCTTTTATGTATTAATGCCATTGAATGCTACATGGGACTATGGTTTTTCTTCTAATCCAAAGGAAGGCACACTCGGGGCATCTCTTGCAGAAGAGAAGGCAACCCGCCTCAGTCCAGTAGCCACTGCTGCAGTTACCAAGTACCCTGCCCACTGCGTCACCGAGGCAGGATGTACCCATTACAGAGGGGGTTTTCTGAAAATGGTGACATGTATTAGGTGTACCAATAGAGGGGTGTAGCCATTATAGAGGTGGTTTTCTGAAAAGTGGTGACATGTATGAGGTGTACCTACAGAGGGTTGTACGCATTAGAGAGGTGTACCATTAAGACGGGTAGTAATAGCATTAATCCTATGGGCAAAAAATCGGTGCCTGAAAAATCTGTACCGATATGAGGGATGTACCCATAGAGAGGTTTCACTGTATATGGTTTATGGAAGGTTGGCCCCAATGTTTTGCCCCTCGCATTTCTCTTCTGAGTAATTTTCGTCTCCAGAGCTTTGTAGCCTGGACGTTTCGCCCCTGGGAGGGAAAATTCACATTTGTTTCTTTTTTCTGTGTAATATACTGTATTTATTGTAATTAACAGCTCTCTAATAAACGGCGCCCTCCAATAACCGGTGCACTTTCAAGGTGGAAGAATAATGTACAGCCCCCTCTAATAAATGGCGCACAGTTTATTGAAGGTACTGAATGCATCATCAGTATCACAATACCCTTATCCTACCTGTACCAGGGTCGGGTCTGTGGGTCCACTGAACATGCTGCCTCTTTCACAAAATTAGAATTATACACTGTTTGCTTTTAGACACCTTTGAATTTATTCTTGATTTATTTTGGCTTTTGCCTTTTTATTTCTATGTCTGTTTTGACTTTTGCCACGTTTATTATTGTCTGTTTTGACTTTTGCCACGTTTATTATTGTCTGTTTTGACTTTTGCCACGTTTATTATTGTCTGTTTTGGCTTTTGCCTTTTATTTCTGTGTCTGTTTTGGCTTTTGCCATGTGTATTGTTTTGTCTGGTTTGGCTTTTTTGCCACTTTTACTGTTATTTCTGTGTCTGTTTTGGCTTTTGCTGTGTGTATTGTCTGTCTGTTTTGGATTTTGCCACTTTTATTGTTGTGTATGTTTTGGCTTTTGCCGTGCTGATTATGTCTGTTTTGGCTTTTGCCGCATTTATTGTTATGTATGTTTTGGCTTTTGCCATATTTATTGTTATATCTGTTTTGGCTTTTGCTGTTTTTACTTTTCTGTGTGTTTTGGCTTTTGCCTATATTTATTCGGCTATTGCCTTTTTATTGTTGCCGTCTTGTTATTTATTGTCATCATGGTGGGATGGCCATTTACACCCCCACCATGGTGATGGTCCTTCTGGGCCCTAATGACCGTTGTTGTTGATGGGCCCTAAAACACTAAACAACAACAACAACTGAACATGCTCTGACTGGGGTCATCCCAGGCAGGCATCTGGAACACAGGAAAGTTGGCTGGGTTGTCTGTGGGTGTGCCTTAGTAAAGGTACTGATATATAAACAGTGCCTTCCAATAAACTGCCGTTTAGCGTGCCGTTTATTACAATAAAAACTGTTATGTAAAAAAGACTGTTACGTAAAAAAACAACCATAAATTAAAATTCAAAATTGTGTGCTATCCCTCTCAGAAGGTCCATTAACTTTCTATTGTTGATGTTTTCTACCATGTGTAGAATTCTTGCCAAAATTGCTGTATATTTCTTATTTCATGGATTGACAGGGTTTCCATCTACAGTCGGATCCTTCTATAAGATTCGGTCTTTGGTGACATGAAAATGGACTGTTATAATTATACCAGTCATGGTTGCACTGATACTGATCCATATAGCATAGCTGGCCTAACCATTGCCCTGTAGAACTTTCAACTTGATTGGGATCCTCCTATCACACCAGACTCTGCTTGCCTGTCTCTACTTCAACCATACCTCATTGATTCTATGGGTAACATCAGAGTATCTCCTTATTGCTTTGGAACGTTGATCCTAAGTACCCCTCCACTTGCACCTTTTTCACCAGTTTGCTTCTTGAACACACATCACAGTTATTTTCCTGTCCTTCTCAAATGAACGCTAAATACTCTGTATTTTTCATTTTATCTTTAGTCCCCCGTTTCTACCACTCTTCTAATGTCCTTGGTCCCTTCTCTTCTGTTCTCTGCAGTCACTAAGTTTTCTGATATCGTCAGCAAATGCCATGCACTGAAGGGCTCATTCTCCTATTCTCATCAACAATAATACATAATTATGCATTGAAGATAAATTATCTTCATTGATGGATGCATAATCACATTCCCAAACATTTTTATAACATATGTGTATGGTCATATACTTTCATGCCTTCTTTTAAAAAGGCGCTCCAAATAATTGAATGGGTTGTTTTGAACGTCCTAGCTGTATGGCCACTTCAGGTTGCGTTCTACCTTTTTCTAACTCTGGAATAATTCATAATTTGTCGCCATGCATTTGAATTTTTGAAGGACTTGGGATGGCATCTTTCACATGATTCAAGCAGATTGCAGTATAGAACAGGGTCCCATTCATACAGGGCATTTCATATGTCAATAGGTCTTCGCCTGTAGCTATCCTGTATCCAAAATCCACTACCCAATAGCTCAAAAGATACAAAGACCATTATAACACTAAATGTTTCAGGAGAACGGTCTTCAGGCCTGCCATGCTGTATAGCTCAGTGTTGAACGGCTCGGAAGAACCATGAAAGGCGTATGCTGCGCGACATGACTGCAGTGTCACGAGCCAACAGAGTAAGAAATGATTATGTTAGTGGGAGCCTAGAGGTGGGAGACATTGCAGAGAAGATGTGGAAGAGACGGTTGAGGTGGAATGGGCATGTAATGAGGAGAAGCTTATTAAATCCATTATGGATGGGCATGTGTTTGGACGCACCAGAGGTAGGGGAAGGCCAAAGCGGAGCAGGTGGTGTTGAAGGACATGAAGTGTGGGGTGGAGGGGGACATTGTGGAGGATAGGAGGGAGTGGAGGATGAGAACCTGCAGACCCGACCCCGCCACGGGTGGGAGAAGGGTGAGATGATGATGATGCTACAAATTGTGTAACATGTTTGAACTGCATAAATTTATTGTTGGCTATTTGCAATGCAATTTTTTAGTACTATTGTGAAAATGCCTATTTGTTCTCTGGGCACCTGCCTAGAATGAACACCTTTAGTTTTTTGCAAAATGTCCAATTTAGACAGGTTCTCTATACATTGGACACCTGCCTACAATGACACTTTCTTTGGTCTGGCATGTGTCCAATTTAGACAGGTTTTACTGTTTGGGGGTTTACAGGTTTTACGGGTTTTAACTGGGTCTTGGTAAGACTGGCTAAAAATGGGGTGCAAATCAGAGCAGAGCAGTAACTTGTGCATTGAAAAGCGAAATCAGATGATGAGACCCAACGATGGGTTTTAAGTGCTTAAAGCAGTGATTCTCAACCTTTTTTTCTCCACGGTACACTTTTACTACTTTCAAAATTTGGGGCACACTAGCAACGACACATTTCTAGGTACACAAACGCCAAAGAAAATATATAAGTTGTAGCCTAACCCTATGCAAAAACTTTCCTTGGTAACTGTGTCAGTAGTTTTAGGTTCAATACTGGACCGAGGTGGGTTGGCTTTTTTCGGGCGAGAGAGAAGCCCTGAGTGCACCTTCCTTCGGGTGAGAAGTGGGAGCGGCGAGTTGCGTTGGACACACCAGTTCTCGTCTGATCACTGAAGTTAAGCAACGCAAGCCCAGTTAGTACTGACATGGGTGGTCGCTCGGGAAAGCTGGGTACTGCTAATACCCAATAATCGTCGCATTTGTGTAGTGTCTGTGCTGCATATGCATTAGAACTATTCAGTGGACGGGTCTCTAATGACCTTGTAGTTGACGGGACCTTAAACACCAACAACCAACCAACGGGTGAGAAGTAAAACTGAGGTCCCGTGTGGTGTACGATGGCATTTGCACATGGAAGAACCCTCTCTATATGGAACTGGTAGAGGACCAAAATTTCCAGGTGCAGGAGCTCGCCCCCCCCCCCCCGCCCCGTATTCGGTGGAATGTCCCAGCGAACAGTAGAAAGATGATAAATAGCATAGGAATTGCAGCTTTGATTGGCAACCGGCTGTGGGAAAACACTGCGCAATATATCGCCCTTGTGTCCAGTCAGAGGGACAAGATGGGTACCCGACCTCGTGGCACACCCTCGTGAATCTCACAGCACACTAAAGTGCCACAGCACAGTGGTTGAGAATCACTGTTCTAGGACAATAACCAATGGGCTTAAAAGAGCTTCCAGAGCTATATAGCTCAACACCACCAACTTGGTACTCTGGGCAACAAGGTTAGCCAATGAAACCCCCAGCATCTGGCTCGTCCCCCACACCACCGGTGGTTTAACCCTAGTAAACGGGGTGGCCTCCTGGACCAGAGGGGGCAGAGCCAGGGTCGGGGGGGGGGGGCTCAACGATCCCCCACAACCACATGAGCATATGAACGGACTTTAGTTGATTTTTGTGAGGGTACAGGAAGAAGGATTTCGGAATCCATATGGGCCATAGACATGGGCGAGTCAAACGCTGGCAAGTCAAACTTTTTGGAGGGCCAGGTTGTTTTCTTCCTAAAGCTTAGCTTCCTGGGAGCAGAGGCAGAGGGTGGCAAGACAACCCTGTCACTGCGTTTCGTTTCTCATTCAGTAGAAATCACAGAATCAGAGATAGGTGAGCCACAATAAGCACTGATAGCCAAAGAGATACCGTCAAACCTAACTTGCATGTCCTGCTTAAGTTCCATAAGATTCTCCACCAAAGCAGAATGCACGAGAGCAAATAGACTGAGAACCAGTGTATTATGGATGTCAAAATGGCCGTCACCATGTGGCAACGGACCAGATTGGTCACTTTTTCCATCCGCAGCACAGATACTCCAAAGATTATCGAGACGATTTTATAACTTCACAGTTAAATTGGATATCTTCACAATCTTTAGCTTCAATCGCACTAACACTACCAACCTGAAAAGAACAAGCCTTGGATAGGGTTGTAGACATGGCGACCATCATGACATAAACCTCACCACGAAGTGTGGAGAGGAGACAAGACACGTTACCAACCTCTAGCAACATCTACTGTGGCCTTCCAAATAATTCTGTTAAGGCAATAATAATAATGGAATGCAACCTGAAAGGGTTCAGTAGAAAGGTACTATTAACTTGCAAAATATTGGCAAAGTACTTTTAAGATTAAAAAATCGTATTTATATTGGAGGGGTGCTATGAATATCCCATGCTTGTGCTTAACCCTTCGACAGCCAATGATGTTTCATCACCATTAACAGCCAACGGTACACAGAATCGATCTCCTAACTTTGATGGGCTGTAACTTTTGAACGGGTTGAAATATTTAGTTGAAAAATAGAAAAAATTAAAACTTATTTATCAGAGAAAAAGACTAATCTCTGTGAGAAGCTAAGAAATAGAATTTTGACATAAGAAAATGTCTTTAGTTGAATGCAGGTCGAAAAACACCAGATTTGGGGATAGGGGTGAGAGTTCATAAGGAGCTCTTATGTAGTAAACAGATGCATGCGCATTTCACAAGAATATGCACAAACTGAACAAATTACAATAAAGTTATCAATCAAAACAATTAGTAATGTTACATCAGTTGCCATTCAATCACATGTTTTGACCTGAGAGGTGACCTTTTGATCAAAAATGGACACTTCAATCTTTCTACACACTTCACTATTCGATTCAGCAGGAAAAATCAGTCAGTAGTTAGTTTTTTCATCTTTATTAAGGAAAAGACAAAAATGGCATTGAAATTTCTGGTTGGAGACTTTTTTGATCTCTCATTGGCTATCGAAGGGTGAAGGGTTAAAAAAAACCCTGCGTTATATATCACTAAAATTAAAGAGTATTCTGATAGAAATCTAAAAGATAAAAAAAAACAGAAATTTTGGTCTGAAATTTATTGAAAAATGGGACGAACTCGAAGATAATGAGAAAACGAAATACTGTAAACTTGTTTGGATATCTTTTCAAACTGTCCATCTATAAGCCTTCTACTAATTAATTCTAAAAGTAAATAAATTTATTTATTTATTTATTTATTTATTTTTGCTTCTTAATAAAAAGGGCACAAACTCATGCAGTTTCGATGAAATACGTTTTGAAACTCACGAAAACGAACTATTTAGTTGCAGTGCCCACTTGGTACACACTGGACTGGGGTGCCAACAGTCAGAGCTGCCCCACTAAACATAGGGGCTAGACTAAGGCTAGGAACATGAAATGTGGTGACCCTCTCAGGAAATACTGGGGAGCTAGTGGATATCCTCAAACATCGAAAGATCAGTGTTGCATTCCTTCAGGAAGCCAAGTGGAAGGGGAATAGACCACGGGCCCTGGGTGAGGGTTACAAACTGATCTGAACCGGTAGAGATGAAGGAAGCAATGGGGTGGCCATCGTGCTGAATAGGCAATTGCAGCAGGGGATCACTGCAATGAGGAGAGTTAGTAGCAGGATAATGTTAGTCTGAGTAGTTTGGCAGGGTATATGGCTTCACCTCATCAATGCATATGCCCCCAAGCAGGCCTGGGTGATGCAACAAAGGTAGGTTTTTGAAATGAGTTTGATGACGTGGTACAGTCTGTGAACAGCACAATTAGACAGGGCAAGGGAAATTACCTCCTTATTATTGGGGGTGACTTTAATGCCCACGTGGGCAAGGATGGTTTTGGATATGAGGAGGTACATTGGGGATTAGGGTATGGGATAATCAACCCTGATGGGCAGAAAGTCCTTGAGACAGCAAGAGCGCATGGCCTTACATTGGTCAACACATGGTTCCAGAAGAGGGAAAAGCACCTCCTATTGAAGGGGGTAGTTAGAAAACATACCTGGAAAGGAGAATCAGTCATTAGGTGGTGGAAGTTACCCACCAAGGCAGATGAATTCAAGCAGGAGGCTCTCAGCCAGGTGGACTGGGATTGGGATGGGTCAGCAAATGCCATGTGGAACAGGGTTGCTAGGAAAATTAGGAGATGTGGAGAAGCACCACACGGTGGTGGAATGAGGAGGTGGAAGCGGCAGTCAAATAAAAGAAGATAGCTTTCCATATATGGAGGGAAATAGGGGATCAGGTGTCAAAGACAGACTATGTTCAGGCAAGGAAAATCGCCAGCAGAGTCATTGCAATGGCCAAGTACCAGAAGTATGAGGCTTTATATGAAAAGTTGGAGACAAGTGATGGAGAGACAGCAGTTTTCAGGCTGGGTAAGACAAGGGATACAGCAAGTAGGGAAGTTACCAGGGCCATAACAGTCAAGGATACCAATGGTAGGGTCCTGTTTGAACCAGCAGAGGTAATCAAAAGGTGGGAAGAATACTACCATAGCCTCTTAAATGCTTCCCGCTGTGCAATGGCCACAGACAGCAACCCACTCACTCCACAGGCAGTAGACAGAGTGAGTAATGCAGAAATAGAGCCCTCTAAAACATGAAGGATCAAAAAGCACTAAGCCCTGATAAGATCCCTCTGGATGTCTGGCACACTTTGGAGACCACAGGAATTACATTGCTAGACAGGCTTTTCAATAAGTTAGCCAATGGAGACAGGATGTCATCTGCATGACGAGTGAGTTGGATAGTTCCACTGTTAAAGGGCAAAGGTGATGCCCAGGACTGTGGAAACTACAGGGGCATACAGCTGATGAGCCATTCTATGAGGCTGTGGGAGAGAGTCATAGAAAGTCGCCTCAGAGTGCGAACTAGTGTACGGGGAAATCAATTTGGGTTTATGCCTGGTAGGTCCATTATGGAACCAATCTTTATTCTATGACAGATGATCGAGTAGCATAGAGCTGCAAAGAAGGACCTGGAAAAGGCATATGATAGTGTCCCTAGATAGTTAGTATGGAGCGTTTTAAGGAAGAAAGGGGTCGATGAAGGACATATTAGAATATTGCAGGATATGTAAGATGGATCGATTGCTAGAGTGAGGACAGCCTGGAGAAACACTGCACGCTTCAACGTGCAGGTGGGCTTTTATCAACGGTCGGCTCTTAGCCCATATCTATTCACCCTAGTAATGGATGAGCTGCTCACAGGAATAGGGAATGGACCACACTGTGTCTGGTATTCGCTGATGATGTGGGAAGGCTTGAGTCAAGGAGGATGCACAAAAGGGCCTACAAGACATTAAAACAGCAATGGAAAGAGGGGGGCCTTAATGTGAACATGAAGAAGACAGAGTACCTACCTTTCAATTTTAGTGGCCATGGGCAAGGGGGTGAGATTCGTTGTGCGGGCGAGTGGATACCAATGGTGCAAGAGTTTCGTTATTTAGGATCAATTTACCAGAGCAAAGGGGAGATAGATTCCGATGTGACTCATAGAATTAATGCAGGATGGCTGTAGCGGAGACAGGCAAGTGGCGTCCAGTGTGACCGCTATGTTATGTGTGACAACTGTGTTATATGGCTCAGAGTGGAAGAACCATGAAAGGCAAATGGAAGTGGCTGAGATGCGAATGCTGTTCCACATGAGTGGGGTGTCACGAGTCGATAGAATCCGTAACGAATACAGTAGAGGTAACTTGGCGGTGGGAGACATCGCCGAAAAGATGAGAGAGAATAGGTTGAGGTGGTATGGGCATGTGACGAGGAAGGGTGAGGAGGAGCTTACTAGGCTCATTATGGGACTTCGGGTAATCGGGGCACCAGGAGTAGAGGAAGACCAAAACGGACGTGGGAGCAGGTGGTGCGTAGGGACATTGAGGCATACTGGGTGGAGGGGGACTTGGTGGGGGATCAGAACCCGCAGACCCGACACTGCCTCAGGCGGAATAAGGGTGTGATGATGAGTCGCGCGGCGGTCAGAGATCGCTGCCCACTGCGACAGATCGCGTTCTGTGTGGCCGACCCGTAAGGGTCAGCGGACAGCTTAAAATTTGGTATAGACCCTGTTTTTTTAATTGAAGCGTTTAATTAACAGAATTAAAAGACTCCTCAACCGCAGACCCGGGCTCGGGCACTGAAGCTGATTCGGGGATTGCGCCTTCAACAGGCAGTGATCATGAAAGACGATGTTCTCTTAGTTTACGTAGACAGCAGACCAGTGATCGACGAGATTCAGGAGTTGGGTTGTCGTTGACGAGGACAAACCGGTAAGAACATCTTGAAAATGCTGTTTATCTAACCCAGTGGTTGTCAAAAGAGTAGTGGGGTTAATGAGAAGAGGGGAGGAGCTCGTTAGGTTCATTGCGGAAATGCAGATGGTTGGAAGCACCCAGGGCAGTGGAAGATAAGCGGGAGGAGTATTGGTTGAAAGAGGCCTGGTGGGAGATAGTCGGGGGGGGGGGTGCTTGAACCCCCAGGCCCGACCCTGCCACGGGGGATAAGGGTATGGTAATGAAAGTAACCCCTTTGTGTGCAGCTTCACATGCGTGAAATCGTGCTAATTAGTAATGTTAGTATACTGAACTATAAATGTGCTAATTTGACATATTCGGTAGGCGATACTGTACTTTATTTTTACGTCAAACATTTGCTTCTTTTCTTTCGGCGCTAATGATCTTTCAAGTAGGAGCCCTAAAATACTAACAAACAACACTTGTTTCTTTTCCAAGGATTATGTATTTAGCAAAATTTTAAATTCATATATCTAGTTTGGGAGCATGATTTCGGGGATATTTCGGGTTGGAACCTAACCTCGCGAATGTCCGAGGTATGACTTTATTTACATATGCTTCTCACCTCTCCGAAATGGTCCTATGCGTAATTCTTACTGGGAGTCTTATGAATTTTTATTCCATCTCAAAGGAGTCTTTGAAGTAAAAAGTTTGGCAACCACTGTCCTAAGCCTTATCTAAGCTCTTATCTATGACTGTCTTTTGCAAAGGTCACCATCTAGATGGCAGACATCTTCTCACTGCCATCGTCCAAGTATATCATGTAGGTCTGTGCCTCTCAATGAGCTCACCAACGGTCAAATGATGGTGATAAAGAAACTGGCTCTACTGAAGTTGACGGCGCTGATGGAGAGACACTCCCCTTCAAATCGCAGTGGTTGGAATTGGTGAGTTGCAAATGTTACTATGCTTCATCAATTTCTGCTTTATTGTTCTACAAGGTTTGCTGATATGTTGTTTAGGGCGATGCCAAAATTTATCAAGAGAATGAAGACACCAGATTACAAAGGTGTGAAAACTCTTTATTACTTTCTTTTCGTTTTTCGGCATAGTTCTTGGACTGAAACTGATTCCATTTTTTGTTGGGTGGATGTTCCAGATAAAGCTGTTTTTGGAGTACCGTTGGTTGTAGTTTTGCAGAGGACGGGAAGTCCACTTCCTCCCGCAATTCAGGAGGCACTTAGGTTCATTCGCAAGAATGCTATTGATGCTGTGGGCATTTTTCGTAAGTCAGGAGTTCGTTCGCGTATTCAAAAGCTAAGGTATTCGCTCGAGAACACTCCCACTGCTGCTGCAGAACTCTTTGAAGAACAGCAGCCGTTTGACATTGCCGACTTGGTAAAGCAGTACTTTCGCGAGTTGCCGGAAGCGTTGCTCACCAATAAAATGTCTGAGACGTTTATTGGCATTTATCAACGTAAGATTGTGTTCTTTTCATGGCCTCTCAGCAAGTTTCCCAGGACCGTTACATAGAACTGACATGTGGAACGAATACTTTTTATAGATATCAAAGAAGAAGATAGGGAAGAAGCCCTTCAGGCTGCAGTCATTTTGTTACCTGATGAAAATCGAGAAGCGCTGCAGGCACTTCTCAGTTTCTTAAATGATGTCAGCAGCCGATCAGATGAGAACCAAGTAAGGCATAGAGTGATTTTAATTTGTTTCCTATATACGTAATTGCGTGCTGGACAACTGCGCTTTCCGGCGATACGAGGCCCTAAATGTGTCTTCCGTTGGATTGGAAGTCAAGCCGGGGTTGCATGTGGCGTGTACTATACCATCAGATCCACATCTGGGTGGAGGTAAATGTGGTTTACGGAAGGTTCACCCCTCGGACGTTTCGTCCTCAAAAATTTCGCCCCCGGATGCTTCTCCCCTGGGAGGGCAAATAGACATTTATTTATATTTCTTTCGTTTCTTTTCTATTTTAGTAAAATTGTTGTTAATTGTTGTTAAACAATTTTACTAAAATAGAAAAGAAACGCAAGCATAAAGCAAGACAGTCACATAAGAAGTGCAAACATAAACAAAAATTCAAAATTGTATGCTATGCCTTTCAGAAAATCCATTAAATGTTTATTGTTCATGCCCTCCATAATGTGTAGAATTCTTGCCGAAATTGCCCATTTTTCTTATTTCGTGCATTGACAGGGTTTCCAGCTATTATTTGTGTAATTTCATAATTGTGAAGATTTTGCTGTTTTTCTAAATGAAAACAGAATAAGAAAAAAAAACTGCCATTTGCCCTCACAGGAGCGAAACATCCGAGGGGCCGAATGTTTGGGGGCGATACATCCGAGAGGCGGCGAAACGTCTGGGATAACGCTCCGGATCCCGATTAATGAGGCATTTGTCCAGAGGCGGTAAATAATTTCTGACCAGGGCGGCTAAAAACTAGATCGGGGTTTGGATCGCCCCCCCCCCCTCGGCGTCCTTTAGAGGAAAAACGCCCCAACGAAGAAATAGAACATAGACAAAATGAGCTTAGTAAGTTCACCCTTAGGTTGGCGGCCGGTGTCACGCGACAAAGTGTCCGGTACGTCAAATTGTCCGGGGTCTACCTCAAAGTGTCCACCATTTAGATCCGAATGTCGATGCCGGAATTAGTCTCTTTTCTGCACAGCACATATGCACTGCAGAGAAGATATGCAACGTGAACCAAGGCGTAATTTATATCAAATGTTAGACTTACAGTGGCGTAGCCAAGGGGGGGGGGGTTGGGGGGTTAAAGTGTCCGGCCGGACACTTTGAGGTATCCACCAGGACACTTTGACGTGTGACACCGGCGACATAAGAGCTACAGTAAAACCCAGTGGCGTAGCCAAGGGGGGGGCTTGGCGGGTTAACCCCCCACCCCTTGGGCCTCGAATATAACGAAGAGGTATACACCCTATCGAGTCATATCCCCACCTCTCAGAAAATCCTGGTTCATGCTATCGACAGTCATATCCCCCCTCCCTTCAGAAAATCCTGGCTACGCCACTGGTAAAGCCTCTCTATGGGTACACTCCTCTAAAGGGTACACCTCTTATATCGGTACAAATTCTTCAGGCACCGATTTTCCATCCATAGGCTATTACTACCCCTCTTATGGGTACACCCCTCTGATCGGTACACTTTGGTTGGGTCCCCCAGGTGTACCAATTAGAGAGGTTTCACTGTATTTATCCCGATTTCAACGAGATAAATGGACGCCTTACTCCGTTCCGTCATAGGTGAGAGAAGGTTTTGGATAGTGATAGAAAAGGTTCTTTTGTTCTTCAGGATTATCATAGGTCTTACTTCACATTTTTCCTTAGCATTAAGGTGCATATTTGATTCCCCCGAGTTTTTTACTCTCGAGATTCGGTTATTAACTTGTGTTAATTTCTCCCTATACTTATAGATGACTGCCAGCAACTTAGCAGTTTGTTTTGCCCCATCTCTTTTTCATACGACGAGCCTACGCAGCCAGAGCACAAGTCCAAGGCGTCGAAAGACAGTTGGCGTACCCGACCAGAGAGAGCTGAACGAGAACCGAGCTGCTCACGATTGTCTTAATCATATGATCACTGATTTTAATGGTCTTTTCTCTGTAAGTTGAACTGTGGACTTGTTGGAGGTACCTGCTAAGTGTCATTAAATTTGGCTGTCACTCATTTTAGATTCCGGACGACATTTTAGCTCACTTTTCAAATCCGTATTTAGAACAATGGCATCCTCCATCAATTGATGATTTGCTGCGTAAGGGCGGAGAACATGATTGGACGAAGATGGTGGAGGATGATATGCAGTGGATGTTGAAGGTTCTTTTTCATTTTTTGAACAAACTTTGTTTTCTCTATCATCCGTAGTCGACTTAAAAGTAGAACTACTGTACTTTTGTCGTCATCATTACAGGAAGTGAAAGAAAAATTCAAAGGTTGGATGAATGTATCTACTATGGATAATACTGAGCTTGCATGTCGAAAAGTAGGAGATGGCAACCTGTTAAGATTGTGGAAAGTGGCTGTGGAAGTAGAGGCTCCTCCTGTTGATTCGTTGAATAGAGTGGTTCGTGAGAGGTAATGCATATTCTTTAATTTGGTGAATCATTCGTTTTTTTATAATTTTTTTTTTGTTTCAACATTCTGTTGTAGACATTTGTGGGATACAAGTTTGATAAAATGGAGAACTATAGAGCGACTCGATAAGCAAACAGAAGTGTTTCAGTATGTCTGTAGCAGTATGACGCCCTTGCCACCACGAGATTACTGTGTTCTGCGGTTAGTGTTATTTTTTTGGGTTCCTTTTGTACTCTGTGACACCCGTCATTTAGAATACAAGGTGACCTGGCATACAAATCTACCTCAAGATTTTTAATTCTGAGTTATAGATGATATGCATGTCATTTTCATCTGACTTGCTAATTGGGTTCAGTTGCGCTCAAGCTATTGGAAAGAGGTGTGCTGTAGCATTTATGGAATGTGGAAGTTGTGTCGCTATTTCATTTTAATGTATGTGTCAATATGCTAAACTAGTGGGGATATTATCAGATATAATGTACCTATTGTGGCAACCTGCTGCAGTTCAGAAACCTGTTAGAAAAAGCTCTTTAAGTTTATCTCCCAATATAAGGTCCGAGTGAAAATGATAGCACCATGCCAACGAATGAAAATGCGTGTAGTGTCTGGTGATAGAACAAGAACGGCATTAAAAGTACAAATACAATGTGCATGACAAAAGAAATAATAATCGTATGTGGCACAAGTTGCTTACAACCTTGAAAGAACGGACATTTGTGAGATTCGTCTTGAGTCAAAATGATAGCACCACACGTCAATATCTATCCAGGTCTCCAGAATGGGCATCTTCAGCAGAGGAATTGAATTAAAGTGACGCCCATTTGTGTAAACAGCACGAACCAAGATGCCCCATAGGTTCTCCATCTGGTTGAGGTCTGGCGAGAGTGCAGGCCAGTCCATAACACAAATTTCATTGTCCTGCAACCACTCCCATGTTGTTTTGGCGGTATGGATGGAAGCATTGTCCTGCTGGAATTGGAGAAAGGACCTCCTAACTGTTCTGTAACTGCCAACATATGACATTCCATATGACATATGACATTCCTTCTATCTAGAAATGCAACATTAGTCGTTCCATGTGCACTGAACCCAGTCCACACCATAACAGAACCACCACCTTGTCGTTTGGAGAATATGACATCTTTCTTCCTAATATCATGCCAGTAATAGCTCCAACCATCTGGACGATCTAAATTAAATTTCTTTTCATCACTCCATATAATGTTGTCCCATTGTGCCGTCCAATGCATGTGAAGCTTCGCCAATGCTAACCTCTTCATTTTGTGTTGTGGTCTTAAAGAAGTCATGGTCTTCATTTCCTTATACTTCAGCCATCCAGCTAATTTGGCCACTCTGCTGACTAAGAGACGTTGATATTTGTTTGAGCTGCAATTTGTCTCATACTTACAGACGAGTTGCTCAGTGATTTTAAAACAATTCTTTTTTGTCAGTTTGTAAGAGCAGATGGACGACCAGGAGATTTTTTATTGTCATAGTTGTCTTTCAGGGTGATGAATAGAGATGCACTGATATGGGTTTGGTCGATATATCGCCTAGCTGATATATTGACAAATCACGGCCGATATATAGTCAATGCCTAATGATTTCATGTTTTGGAAATGCCTGAAGACAGTCTATGTGCTCAGCTTCGGTAATAAAAACCATTGGGTGTCTGCACACTTTAAGTGAGAATATTGTGAAATAAGTTTTCTAGTAAAGTTTTACTTGATATATGCATTGGTCCTTTTGACAATCCATGTCAAATATAGTATACTTATGAAATTTTAAAATTATCGGCTAAAAGCTGGCCGATACTGGCCGAAACCGATATCATATAGACAGGCCGATATATCGGTGCATCACTAGTGATAAAATGCATTACAAGAGTGTGGGAACGTTGTATTAGCTTGGCAATGGCTTGAAAGGAATGTGGTTATTTGGCCCTTTTCAAATTCTGTAAATGGTTTACCACGACCCGTTTTGTACAGCTGTGTGGTCGACGGACATTTGCAAACGAGCAGTTACGAAATGTAGTTCACCCACCTTTATACATTCATATGCAACAAAAATGCTTCTTACTATGACCTTTGCATTATTATGTGCATTCCATGGGTCATGGTGCTATCATTTTGTCTCAGGACGAATCTCACAAATATCCATTCTTTCAAGATTGTAAGCAACTTGTGCCACGTACGATTACAAGTTCTTTTGTCATGCACATGGTATTTGTTGTTCTTTTAATGTCATTCTTGTTCCATCACCAGACATTACACGCCTTTCATTCGGTGGCATGGTGCTATAATTTTGACTCTGACATTACGTCGACGACTAGTTGTGTAAAAATTTTTTAGGCTTAAAAGTGGACTTGTAGACCCCAATTTACAGTACATTTTGATTATTACCAGTTCAAAGGGTTTGCTATTTGAAATGTGACTGGTCTTGTGTCTCTTCGTTGGTTTTTTTTTTTTTTGGTTTTCCTGGTGACTTTTTGTGTTAGTATGTTACATCAACGGGTTAGGGAGTCAGCCAAGCAACCATGACGGGCCCGACCCTGTGGAGGCTGCTCACGGGAGAGGGGAAGTAGTAGTGGGGGATGTAGGGGAGGGGATATTAGCTGCATCCAATATTCCCAACCAACCACCCATGTCAGTACTAACTTTTGTTGCGTTGCTTAACTGGTGTGTATCCATATGTTCCATGTAAACTCTTCGTTGACTGTGTTCAGGTAATGAAAACCAGTCCATGGCTTTGGATTCTTGATGGTTCACCTACTAATTTGACTGTTTTCAACGTTTCATCTATGATGATCTGGTGTTAACATGTCGGACAATGAAAGTGCGCCCTTGCGCACACCAACTTGGGAATTTATATGTTGCTCTTCTGGATATAAATCAAGCCCCAGACACTGCAGCAGAAAGGAAGGAAGACAGAAAGACTTGATCGATCCTCACGCTGAAGATCCATGATACTTTCCGCTTTGGCAATAGGCTTCAGCGTAGTTTGAACTCGACCATAATAAGATATTTGTGAATTTCGCAATTACAAATCCCAGAGAATTGTCCCTAAGAACCAGTGCTCATCCACTCATGCTTTACATCAGCTTTGAAAATAAGTCCTACACTGTGAGCCTAGTTTTTATTGAATCAAAATATAATATATTGTTTGTGAATTTCACAGGTCGTGGAGAACCGATTTGGCAAAAGGCGCATGTATATTGATTGAGTCTTCAGTGGAGCACCGTGAGGCCACTCCTCTTTTAGGAGGTGTAAGAGGTTTGGTTTTAACGTCAAGGTACCTCATAGAACCTTGCGGTTCTGGCAAATCTAAAGTAACATATATTAGCAGGGTGGACACCAGGTGAGAAGTTAATTTCAGAAAAAGATTTCAGACCACTGCTACTCTGCAGCAAGCTAAAGTCAAAAGTGATGTTAATTATTTTTAGAGGACGTTCTCCTGAATGGTACAACAAATCTTATGGTCAGACGTGTTCATTGTTTGTTTCACGTTTGAGGGATTCTCTGCAGCATGCAGCTGATGGTCCTGAAAGTAAAGTATGATGGAGAGCATGCTGATGGTCCTTTGATAGCCCAGACTGAAATGAATGGAGTTGGATTTTTCTTATACTAGGACTAAAGACCATCAGCACTGCATCGTGTAAACAACATGCTCGATGATATGTTAATTGTGAGGTTGGAACTTCCTTGAAAGAAGATATGTGACAGACGTGTGTTTGGACGCTGTTGAGTTCTGCCTTTTGAAATACGTCAAACATTCCAATGACAATGAAATATACCCATCCGTTATGTAATAATATTTCTTGTTTTTATTCGCAATAACACAGTTCTGTGGAGGGTTTCTGTCATGACTTTCCCGTCCAATTCCGGTTTGAAGAACCAATTCATTAGAATGTTCTTTTTCTTCCTTCCTTCCCCAAAGGAAGTGTTAACATCTGTGATGGGATTGTTGGTAATTGTTAAATCATCGATGCCTTCTCTCAACAGAATTTCACAACAGCCTGTTGTCGGATATGGTGATCATCGCTACTATTTTGTGCAGTTTTTTTAGACACTGATTGTCTTGGAAACAATTTCCTTCAGATAATCTAATTTTGATCGCTTCCTGCGTAACACTAGAACTTGAGTAATTAGAGGTTGGAGGAATGATAACTCAGAAATCTCAGATAACTCTATTTGAGTTTAAAAGATTTACCAGGATGGGAAACTGGATAAAAGACATCTTGCCAACAGCGGTTGTATGCATCCTTTAGTTAGAAATGTGTACTTTCTTGTGAGTCGCAACATACTGTGTGTGCCACGAGGCGGCGATGGAACTTGAATGAATTTAGTGCTTCTCACACATGTGTTCCTGGACACAGAAATTTTGACATTTTATCGCGTGACCATGTGCTGCAGGTATGGTGACATTCACACAGAGCAACCTTTTTTTTCCAGAAACTTCCATACGGTAGTGGTCCACGATCATTCCTTTTGTGTATCTGATATTACATCCTTGTTTGAGAAGTGATTTCACGGCTCATTAGAGAGACATGTGATGCTCTTCCAAAATAATCGATTTACATTTCTTGTTGTTTTACCATCTCTTACTTTTTTTCATACTCAGGTACTTAACACGAATGTTGCTAGAGCCACTTGAACTAACTCAAGTGGGCATATCATTGTGAACTTTGTAATCATTGTTTCCCTCATTTCTTACTATTAACTCTTTCACTCCTTTTCCTCCTCCCCTGTCTTCCTTGTCCTAAAATAATACGACGGCCAGTAACTAATGAAATCCTGTTTTTAGTCTATATTTATTTTTTTCCCCTCTAGGATAACTTTGGTACAAGGTAAATATAGGCAGAGCAGGCCCATTTCTGAATGTTGGTTGCCTAATTAAAGACAACAAATCTCCTCCGGTTGCCCCTCCCCATATTATATTTCTCTCTACCCTTTATTCTCCGCTATCCCATGCCCTGCTTCCTCATCTGACTAGTTGTACCGTTAAATTTCAGTTATATATAAATCGACCAATAGTCTATGGCAGGGGTTCCCAACCTTTTTGTACCTTAGAGCAAGTTCTAAAATTTAAGTAGGGCGGCGGGCGCCATTCTAATTTTTCTAAGGATATTTATAATTGGATAACGGTAATAAATAATTAAAAAATAACGCTAAAGTCGAGATCTATATATTGAATTTATTAAATTCATGTTTGAAAATAATGATTCACCAAATATATTTAACTGAAAAATGATTTTCTTTTAAATTTTTAGTGAATGTAAAAAAAAATATTTGTAGCCACCGAATAGTGGCGGGCAGACACAAAGTGGTTGGGAATCCCTGGTCTACGGGAATTCTGCTATGTTGTATATTTCTAATAACCTTAAAATATTTTATTTCATTTCTGATGACAGTGGAATGGAGTTCCACTTTAATCTATTATTCTAGCTAGGTTACAAGAGTGAACCCTCAGTTGTGGTCCCCAGAGAAAATTTGTTGACGGTGTTTGACTTGATTTCACAGCGACCCTATTTTAACAGATGCGTGACCTATCATGGCTCTCATAATTAACCCACCATTTAAAAGTTTAGGTCGGTAATCGTTGTGGTCTAGGGCTGCGTGACGTAGTTAGTTGCAACATTTTTCAGATTCTCATTCTGGGTAGAAAGTCTGAGTGCTATAAGCAGGGTCAGTGCAAGGGTCTTCAGCATCCCATGTGAGATTTCCAATCTTAATAACTGACTAGATCCTGGACATATCGGCACCCTGAAAGAAAAAATTCGTTACAAAAGTGGATCATTCGAGGCTTATCTTAACCCTTAAGTAGGCGGTTATGAATATTAAATTAACCAAGTGGTTTTGAAACATAACAGCTGCAAATAATAATACGTAATGTTTACTATTTTAATGAAGAGATGAAATTTCACTACAAAGTTATCAAAATAGTTAAAAAAACCTAATTTTCAAGTGCATGTTTGGGAAATTCAATGTAAAAATAAAATGTAAAATCATGAAAATCCTGCATTACATGTAAAATCCCATAGAGATGGAAAGTTACATAAGTGAGTGCATGGGGTCAAATTCACTAAAAACTGCATTTCTGCATGTTTTAGCAGCTAAAGCCCCACAGAATTAGAAATGGCAATCGAAAATATGAAGCTACTGGGTATGGCAGGTTTGAAAAATACTGCTTTCTACTTTTTTTTTTTTTTTTTTTTTGCTTGCATTTGAATTGGCTGTGACCCCACGCGCCTACTTAAAGGTTAAAAAGTAAGAATCGTCACATTTGATGCATACCCAAACATTTTAAGGTGTGCTTCTACCTAAGTGACTTTGTAGTAACAAGGTAGCAGGCTCATCCTTATGCGCGGTAGAGGCGCAGTGGATTTCCCAAGTGCCCCTTCCGGCGGAAAGTAAACCTTTGGCATAACATGGTGTGTGTATGATGTCTATCGCTGACCTACTGATCTCCAGAACACCACTAAAACCAAGGGGACGAGCGCCTACACCACCTGGAAAGTTTGCCTCATCTACCCGTTGCATTGTAGAGGCGTTTCTTGCAAAGTGCAAAGGACATCATACACCTTACGAGGACACGGCGTCTCATCCAACAGAAGGGGTACTCCAGACCTCTCTCACTCAAAAGAAGCACAGCCACCTCGATCCAATACCGAACCCGGAACCCCCGAAATCGAGCACGCTATTTCCTGTGCCACCGAGGCGGGCGGTGCAGGTCACAACTGCAAAGAGCTGGTTGTGACCTTCACATATTTTAAACCTAGAAGGATGGGGGAGATGGATCCCATGTAAAGCATGCGAACCGCTGCTCTAGAGTCCAAATTGACATTCCTCTTTGCACCCTATTTGTAATGCATAAGTTCCACTCCCAAGAGAATGGAACAGTTGGTCTATAGTATCCCTCACTACTTTCATCCTTTGATCACATGACCAATCTCTTGGACGCCCTGTTATTTAACTTATTGCTAACCTAAGGCGCGTTTTGGCGATTGACCAAGACACTTTTGGTCACATTGTTTCAGAAACAATGCGTTTTGGCGGTGCACACGCTGTTTTGGTCAGTTACTATGGTCAGACCAACGGATGACCATCATGACCAAAATAAAAGCATGGTCTGTGCGTTTGGTCAAAGAAAAATAAAAATGGTGGCATGCTCCAACCAGTGGTAGTGGATGATGGAAGGTACCGATAATTAGTTAAAATTATACAAATCTGTTTTTTGTATTAATTTAGTAATTTTTTTAGTTTAGGAAATTCATTTTTTTTAAGTTTTTCAAATTTATTTTTTTTTTTAAGTTTAGTGAATTCGTTTTTTAGTTCATGAATTAGTTTAGTGGGTTTTGTTTTCATCTTAATGAATTCGTATTTTTTAGTTTAATGGATTCATTATTTTTATTTTAGGGAATTGTTTTTTTATTGTAGTGGATTTGGTTTTAAGTTAGAGGAATTAATTTTCTGAAGTTTTATGAATTCCTTGTCACGGGTCTCTAAATGTCTGACCAAAGCGTTTTGGCGATCCCCTTTGGTCAGTCCAAACATGAGATTGTGGTCAAACCACAATTGACCAGGTCAATCGCCAAAACGCGCCTCTAGTAAGTGGTGTAGCGTGCCCTAAAGTGCCTGGGTCAGAAATGAAAGTGAAGCCCACTTCAGTATAGCGCCCACGCCAGTTTTTATATATTGAGGCGAGGTCTGCAAAAATCACTTAATGACTGAAGATGCTGATAAACTTGAATTTCAAGAGTGTTCAATTGAGAGAACAGCGGGGCCACTGAATCGCGCTTGAACGTCCATTGTTCACAGATAGGTATTTGAAATGACAAGGGCATTGCTCCAATTTGTCGTCGGTCAATTTTATTCGTTTGTTCAATTTTCATCTACCAACTCCAAGGAGGCGAGTCCTATTCCTTAAAGTTTTGCTGATCAGAGAGTATATTTTAAACCATGATGTAAGTGTTCTTTTATTAATACATGCAGTTAACGTCGTACACACCTCACAGAGTGTATGGCTTAACTTTCCATCAGACGGAAGGCCTATTGGGGAGGGTGGCCACTCTCGCTCTAAGGCCAAACCACCTCGGCCGAACATGGAACCATTTACTGAGTGGTCCAGCGAAACTGATGCATGTTGCCATTCAGGCTATTTATAGGATAGAATTTTAATTCCTGGTTAATTTGCTATTTCTTAAATGAAAAATGTAGCAAAATCAATGTAATGGGATTTGACCACTTTGGGGACTAACACAAGTATGACCATGGGTTCACTCTTTATATTTCATCATGTATACGTACGTGATTTATACCTTCAATTGTTGTCTTTTCCTGTATAATGGTTATCTTTCCTCTACAATTGAATATTATTATTGTTGTTGTTTTTGTTATTTGCTGTTTCTTGTTAAAGATATATTTACCAGGTGTTTATCCGAATGTGTTGACGATTTCCAGCCCTAGAAGGATGCGCATATTCTGACGGTTAATTTGATTAAAAATGATCTTAAAGTTGGCAATTTATGCAGTTTGTCGTCTCTCTTACTGCTAGTCTGCTGCAGTTACTACTGAAGGCAACAATTTTTTTCACTTCTTTCATCATTGATGACACGGACTGATAATTTTCATGTAAGGCTTTTTTTGTTACAGTAACTTTTGCGTTTTGTCATTCAGTGGTTGATCTTCGCACATATGGCCGAAATTTAGCGGAACCATATCTGAGACTGCAAAAGGCCAACAGCAGATTGATTTGATTGCATTATTTAGTACTGTCGATTCTGGTTAATCGGATCATATCAGGACGCGATCGTTGTGGTCCTAATAACCGGCCGGTCCGATTACATGAGCATGTCCTACGTTGTAAGATGGGATGTGCTATATGTAGCATACCATGAATGTACAGGTAAATTATGTATTACCAAGTTCCAGCCAACGTTTGACGAACATGTCAATTGTGGTCTGATGCATTCTGTTGATGGATTGCACATGAACGAAATCGCCACAAACATCTAACATGGCAATGGGACTGCCTTTATTTCCCCCCTGCATGAAAAGCCAAATAATTAAGGGAAAAAACGAAAGGCAAAAGCCAAAACAGACATGAGAGAAATGGCAAAAAGGCAAAAGTCATAGTAGGTAAAGAGTAAAGGCAAAAATCCAAATAAACACAGAGATAAAAGGCAAAAGGGCCAAAACCGACACAAAGAGAAATGGCAAAAACGCCAGAAAAATCGTCAAAACTAAAACATGTCAAAGAGGCGGTCTCCAGTATGCCATGGCTCCATGTAGTCTCATATGCCTTTTCTGCCACCAAGTGCTGTCTGCAGAGAAAGGCCTAACATACTGCAGTCTCCAGCGAATATCAAATGATTCAACGAAGACCTGCCACCATGGAAGCCACATTGGGCATTGACAAGCAGGTGGTCCCGTTCCAGACACCACTCCAGGCGCCAGTTGGCCATGCGTTCCATGGTTTTATACAAACTCTAATTCTAATTTACTACACTGCAAGCAGCCTTTTCTTTGGCCAATATGGCAGTGAAGAGACTAACTCTCAATCCTTCTTATGATAACGTAATACACCTAAACCCCCTAAACTATAATTCAGGTGCCTCTCCCTTCACAATATTAGCAATGACAGGCTTTCCATTGATGAAGCCCTCCGCCCTGTCCTCTACAAGGCCATTCCATTGCTGAATGACCCTTTGCAAAAATGGCCAGTAGCATGATTCTATCCATGCCCTAATCTCTTTCAATTTATATGGATGATTCTTTCTCCCCTTATACTCAGCTGGGGACACACTTCCAGCTAGAGGTCCATTACATCCCAGGAGCAGCAGCCTGATAAAAAGACTAATGCTGTGAGATATACGTCTCTGGCATAGTGTGTCCCACCCTAATTCCCTAATCATGGCAGACCCTCCCTGTGGGAAAATCTATGGAGTACAATTCTTGCCGCCTTCCTTTGGATCCTTTCAACCTCCCAAGATAAGTCCTGCCTAAAGGACCACCATACTCCAAAATTGGGCATACCATTGAAATATATGCTGTTGCTTTTCCCTTTTCTGTGCTTTCCACAAGAACCCTACTAATCAGACAGAGGAATTGACCTGCATTCCCAATCACTTTACCAATGTGATCCTTCCAGTTACCTTGACTATTTAAGATAATTCCAAGGTGTTTATAAGTTCTGGATATCATGAGGGTTCTGGATATCTGGATCCTAGTTCTGGATATCATGAGTATCCTACACCTCTGCAGGTTTAATGACAATTCCCATTTTACACACCAACACACCTGTTGTAATTGCACACAAGATGATAACCCATCATCTAATACTTGAGCAGCACATGTGTCATTTGTGAATAGTTCAAGGAAGGAATTAATATCAAGCCCTATGTCGTTTGCATAGAGAATGAACAACAAAGGACACAATACACTTCCCTGAGGGACCCATTGACATGCTTAGCTTCCATTCAGATGCATTACCCTTGAAAATGACCCTCTGTTGTCTATCAAGCAGATAGGACTTACCCATTGAACAACATTACTATGTATCCTTAAGTTGGACAT
Organism: Trigoniulus corallinus; assembly: GCA_013389805.1. NCBI lineage: Eukaryota > Metazoa > Arthropoda > Diplopoda > Spirobolida > Trigoniulidae > Trigoniulus > Trigoniulus corallinus. The sequence goes on from JAAFCE010009058.1 coordinate 5,365,252, forward strand.
TTTTGAGACTGGTTTACCATGGGGTACAATGACAAACGCCTGTTCAAAGTCCAAGAATACAACATCAATCTGCTTTCTGCTATCTAAAGCCTTTTAAATATAATCCATCAAGTTTCCTAAACCCATGCTGGTTATTACTAAGTATGACTCTCTTTTCCAGATATCTCATTATAGATGAGAATAAGATATGCTCAAAAATCTCAGATACAGCACTTGTTAATGCAACTGGTCTATAGCACTTAGGGTCTGCCATGTCCCCTGACTTGAAAATGGGCATCACATTAGCCAGTTTCCATGACGATGGAACAGTGCTCATGTCCTATGACTTTTTAAATATTTCCACCAAGTAATAGCTAAAAATCCCAGAAAGTCGCTGCAAAATAAATGGCAAAATACCATCAGGGCCCACAGTCATATATACTGGTAATTTAATCAGTGGTTGCTCAATTCCAACCCTAGTGATAACAACCTTATCCATTTCATCTGGCAAATCCCTATCACATTCTGGCTGGGAGTTATTTCTACTGCATGCAAAGCTTTTTGAAAATGAGTCATTAAAAATCTTGGCAATCGTATGACTACCCTTTACTAACTTTCCTGACCCATCCTTAACCACTGTATCCCTATTACCCTCTTTCCTACACCTCTTTAGATATCCCCAGAATGCCTTTCGATTACCTTTCGATCTCCCAAAATGTTCTCATGAAAATTCTTGTAAGCTTTCTTCCTAAACACTATAGCCATTTTGCAAACCCCCTTATAGGCCACCTCACTATTCACATCCCTCCCTCTCCTTAGTGCATTCCTATCCCTTTGCTGGGTTTGCAAAGCTACCTTCACCTCTTTAGAATATCATTCTGGAACAGAGTTATGTGCTAGCAGGACAGCTAGTTGTGTGCCCTCTTTTATGAGGGCTAGGAATCTTTTCAAAGATTGCTCAACACCACAGGTATTAGCAGTGGTGTAAAAATTATTTAATTCCTACTGGTATTCTAAATATGATTTTTAATTTTCCTTTGATGCAGAAGCTCAAGTGATTGTGACAGTCTGATAAGTGGTAGTGGATCATCACCTGGAGGACGCTAGATGCCGATAACATAAATCCCCCACCACAAGTGTCAGCAGTACAACAACATAGCATTTCACAATCTACCTCATAAACCAATTCCCTAGACCTTTCCAGAGATTTATCTATGGCTATAAAGACTCCACCCCCTCTACCTGCTTCCCTATCTTTGCTGTAAACTACATACTTATCTGAGATATTTTCTGCTGATTTAACATCACCTCTCAACGAGGATTCAGTGCCAATTATAATATCAGCATCTGATGTTGCAACTCAACCACTTTGTTAACTGAAGAAGCATAGTTAATAATGTCAATGGAACAATTACTTCTTCAGCAAAGTCGATGGGCCAATTACTGCTGGAAGCTTACCTACCCCTTCCCTTTTAATGCCTAGTAGCCCTTTCCTATGAGAAGTGTGCTTTAACTTGGCATGACATGACCTGGTACCTTTCCAAAAAAATCGGCCATAAACTCATTTAAACATCATACCAATCCTCCAAGCAGCCCATGCATTATAGTGAAACCCATCCATAGCAAACCACTGTTGGAGATCTGAGAGACATGCTCTATAAACAAGCAGTTTTGCCCCAATAATTCTATTTTCAGAAAATAACCTATGATTTATCCATTTGGTCTTAGCTGTAGTAAGTCTTTGGCCCTTCGCCCACTGGCACAACGGTGCACCGGTGCAGTTGTTATTTTGAATCGAACAAACTACATTGGAGAAGTGAATCGCGAATTATTAGATAAATCCTTTTACAGGAAGTTAAGCAAGAATCCCACAACTGAAATGGGAGCAAAATTAATGAAAACCCTTAGAAAACTATATAGTAATAATAAAATAAAAGATATGGTGTCCTTTATGATGCCGCAGAACCCAATCCTGGCCAATTCCTAAGAGTCATAAACCAGCAAATCCAGGACGACCAATCGTCTCCTCCAATAACTGAGAATATTTCTGCATTTGTGGACACATTTCTAAAACCAGTTCCCAAGAAACTCCCATCATTCCTCCAGGACACAAATGATTTCCTCCAAAAACTAGAATCTCTTCAGCAGTCCACTACACTAGCAAACAATATATTCCTTTGTACCATTGACGTTTCTTCACTATATACATAACATACCCCTTGAGAAAGGAATTCAATCATGCAGAAAATCCTTAACCAAAGCTAATCAGATTTACGCTGTTGTGGAGACACTATGCTCTCTTATAAGAATAGTTCTCACAAATAATGTTTTGAATTTAATGATGAATTTTATATACAAGAGAATGGCACTGCAATGGGGACCAAAATGGCCCCATCCTATGCTAATATATTTATGAAATATATTGAGGGTGAAATACTAGAAAGAGCAAACAAAAAACCAGAAATTTGGTTATGGTATTTGGATGATATATTCCTTATCTGGACACATTCAGAACAGGAGCTAAAAGACTTTATTACTCTTGCAAATTCCATTGACCCATCAATAACTTTCTCAGCAACAATATCTACTACTGAAATAGACTTCCTGGACGTCAAAGTCACATATCAATAAGGAAAACTCTCAACAACATTATACCAGAAACCAACTGATACATGTCAATATCTACAATACACTAGCTTCCACCCCGAAAGATGCAAAAACGGAATCCCTATAGGACAGATAAGACAGATTGCTCTGACGACCAAGACTTCCACCAAAAATGCCAACAACTACTAGAGGACTTCACTAAGTGTGGTTTTCCTAAACACATCCTCAAAAGAGCTGAAAGAAAAGCATGCTATCTAAAACGGACATTTACCTATACAAATAAGAGTTATCAGGGAGAACAACTAAATCTCTGCACAAAATACAACAATCTAGCTGGATCGTTTACATCAATAAACCATAAACATCACAATAATTTACTGATTAACCCTACTTTATGTAAACTCTTCCCAACACCCTTTAAATTGACATTTAAAAGAAACAAGAACCTATGTGGCATACTAGTAAAAGCTAGAGTCACTAAAAATAAAAGTCAGGGCTGCAAGTGGTGGCAAGTAGAAAGCTGCACAATATGCCCATTTGTCATTGAAAATGGAGAATACAACAAACAATTGACTGTAATACACACAATGTTATATATCTAATTCACAGCAAGAAATGCAACAAGGACTACATAGGTGAGACAGGATGAAAAGTCAAAGTTTGAATAAGGGAACACCTATATGACATAGAAAATAAAAGATGCACTCCAATTGGGACCCACTTTAATGGAGACAACCACAAGTCATCAGACTTCCAGTTAACGTTCCTTATGACAGGACATAAAAATGACAGGGAACAAAAGCAGCAGGAATCACACTTGATCAAAACATTCAAAACCCTATCACGAAGTGGTTTAAATTATTACAAGGAATGATGCCTATCATCTTCCAGTTGACTTGCTGAGCATGACTGAAATTGACCAAAAATTACTAACAAAACATCAAAACATTAATACTAAGAATATTAATGTTAATTTAAAAAAAATTAGAAAATTTATAACCTCAAAAAATATTTGCACGTTTCTTAACATCGGCACCAGTATTGTTTATCTTTTTCTAATTTCCTAAGTCATATAATTTTCATCATTGACTTTTAACCCAATATTCATTAATGCAATAGCAATTACTATTTAAAAATATTTTACCATATCACTGAACTATCAGTCATTACCATAGGCATTAGCTCTATTAGATATCCCTATAAAACCAAACATTAAATGTGGTAGAGTCACCTTGAGAACGCAAGACCCTTCTTGGAAAAAGGTCATTGCCTATCTACAGAAAAAGAACTCTTTTCAATAGGTACAAACCTCACCAAGGACCCATCACCAACCAGCCACTTAGAAGGAAGGAAGGAAAACAAAAAAGTTAAGTTGTTTTTTAAATAATTTCTCTTACTTGGACTTGATAGTACAGTCCTATTTAAAATTTTTGACATATTGGTTTTGTTATCCTTTATTCTTCTTGTACTAATAAGAGTTTGGATGCCTCTCTCTGACCTATTGAGCCCATGTTTTTTTTACATGGATGGGTCGAAGGATGGCACCTGGGTGAGTTGGTCAGTCTTTACAGCTGGTCATCTCATAAGGGGGCCACCATCCATGTGTCACCAGTGTCTTAACTGCAGAGCTCACACCACTGCACAGGGCACTGGAAGCCATCCAATTATTGAATGACAGACACTTCATTGTTGTGTTTGTTTGTTTGTGTTTTAGGGCCCATTGACTACAAAGGCCATTAGGGCCCAGAAAGACAATCATCATGGGATTGCCAAGAGGATTCCTGGGGCTAATTCTACACCACCATGATGGCAATAAATAAGGGCAAAAGCCCACAAAAACTAATAAAAATAAACAGGCAATAGCCAAATAGATAATGGGAAATAAATACAGGCAAAAGTGAAAAACAGACAATGGGGAATAAATACAGGCAAAAGCCAAAAACAGACAATGGGGAGTAAATAAGGCAAAAGCCAAAAACAGACAGAAAGATTAAAGTGGCATAAGCCTAAACAGACACAGATATAAAAAAGAAAGGCAAAAGCCTAAACAGACACAGATATAAAAAATGGCAAAAGCCAAAAACATACATAAAACGAAAATAGGCAAAAGCCAAAACATACATAAAACGAAAATGGGCAAAAGCCAAAGGCATACATAAAACGAAAATGGGCAAAAGCCAAAGGCATACATAAAACGAAAATGGGCAAAAGCCAAAACAATCATGGAAATTAATTGGCAAAAGCCAAGACAGACACAGAAAGAAAGGGAAAAAGCCAAAATCGATAAAGTAATATAATGGCCAAAGCCAAAACGACAGAAGGATAAACAGCAAAATGTGGGTCTGAGTAAATTTTGTGAAAGCGCGCTTCACAAATTCAGGCGCGCTCTCAAACCCCATGAAGATTATCCCCCAGTGAGTTGGAGAGCTCTGGGCTGCCTCCCAGTCGGCATCTAAGTTCATGGTATCTCTCACAGTGACTAAAGATGTGTGCCACTGTGAGAGGCTCCTGATAGCAGTCCCACCATGGTTGATCCTCACCCTGTATTATATAGGGATGGGTGAGGAACGTGTGACCAATTTGCAGCTGAGTAAGCACAACCTCCTGGCAGGAGTTTGTTGGACGTCTCTACAAAACACTGGGACTGCTATTGATAATGGATGGCCAGCCACACCATTGGGAGAGTATTAGAGGAGGGGATGGCAGTGTCAGGTACATCTCACATCTGGGCCACCTGACAGGGATGGGCATCTGCCTTCTCGTTGCCCATGATGCCAACATGCCCCTGGACCCACATAAACAATACTTTCTTGCCCTACTGATGAATCATGAGCAGCAAACTGTGCAGATTTTGGACAATGGCATCTCTGCCATAAGGGGTGTGCAACAGCTGAAGGAAGGATAGGGAGTCAGTTGCAACCACAAAGTGTCAGTGATTCAAACGTTGGATGAGTTCCAGTGCCCTGGGCAGAGCTGTGAGCTCTGAAGTTAAGACACTGGTGACACGTGGAAGGCGCCCCCTAGGAGATGGCCAGTTTTAAAGACTGACCAACCTAGAGAGGCACCTTCCTTCAACCCATCCATGTAATCAAAAACATGGCCTTGATAGGTCAGAGAGAGAGAGAGAGGTGTCCAAACTCTCGTTGGTATACTGACCTATTGGTACTGTCTTTGGGGAAGGCTGTGAGCATCCTAATAATTCTTGGCTCTGGTACTGCCCAGGGTGGCACAGAGGCTGGCAGTACAGTCTGAACCCTAGGCAGAGTCACACCCAGGCCAGTGAGACCATTCATCTACTGCATGCCTAATGGAGGGAGAACCCCTGGCCAGCTGTTTTTAGTCACAGAGTGTGATTAAAAACAGCTGGGTGTGTAAGGCACTGTAGCTGGCCTTTTACAGTAGAATCTCGTTATATCGAACCTCAGGGGACCGTGAAAAATAGTTCGATATATCCGAGATTCGATATATCCAAACCTGGAATTATATGTAAAGCTAAAATTTACATCGGGCGGGACCGGCGCTCAAGCTTCGATATAAGCGGGAATAAGCAGGATTTCGATATAAGCGAGTTCGATATACCGAAGTTCTACTGTAGCTGCAAAATATATGCAGCTGCCAAGCACTGTTGCTGCACAGTCAGTGGTGGTTCACCAGTCTCAGCATGCAGGCTGAGCACTGGACTTGTGTGGAATGCCTCAATGGACAAACGGATGCCAGTATGTTGTATGCTGTCTAGCATCTGGAGAGTAGATTGGGGTGGCCAGACCTTACACACCACAGCCATAGTCTATATGTGATCAAACACTTTGCCTTCAGCTCCTTCAAGTGTGGGACCAATGTCAGACAGCTGTCAAAACGGAGACCAAGAGACCAGCTTGCCTCTACAACTGGGAGGTGGCAGCCATTCATGGTAAGCTGAGGCTCAGGGTGAAGCTCTTGCTTATGACATAAGCACATGACTGTTGATTTCTCAGGGGGGACTTATAGCCACATGAGTTGGCAAACTCATTGGCAATATATAGTGGCAGTTGCACCTGATTCTCAATGCCATGCATTGTGGCAGCCTGTTACCGGATGGAAAAGTCCTCCACAAACATGGACGACTGTATTGCGTGGTGAACGGAGCCATTCACTGCAACAGCAAAGAGCGTCACACTGAGGATGCTCCCTCCCCATGTGTGCCCAGGGTAGAATAGGCACACTGCATACCTGCATGTCATAAGAGGTGACTAAAAGGGGTGACTTTTTCTAGCCCCAGATAGGACAACACCACTGTCATCTTTGTCTATGATGTGTTCTGGACAGGACGATAATACCATCATGGTTGTTTGTGTTTGGTCCAACTCGTTCTCAGTCGATGTAGGCTCCTCACTGAGGTGACCATAAATAAACGCCTACCCACGTGTTTGCTGTGCATGGAAAAGCAGATCCTGGTGATTATGGAGGCATATGCCTTGTGATGTCTCTCGGCCACTCCACGCTGGTGAGGTGGCTGACCTACATCGAGGATTAAGACTGTGGCCTACAGCACCAACACATCACTTTGGCCACAGCTTCCAGGGAAAACGGGAGGCCAAGGCAGATACCTAGTCTTGGCCAATCGGCCAGGGGTGCATAAGTGGTTATGCCCCCTAGGGTTACTGTGAGTGGACTGGCAGTCAACCCCGATGCCTTTGGTCTGGTACTCGGGGATTATGCCACCCTTATGGTATCCTGTCCGAGTACCCTTGGCGACCCAAATGGGCGTCCCCTTGTTAGGCTCCGTGGTGGGTGAGGCCTGTGGGCAGCGTATTTCATAAATTAATCAAATTATGGCAACTGAAAAACAGAGGCTGGGGGCCTCATCAAATAACCCCACCCCGTTGTCTTCTTCTTTTCTTTCTGGGACTTGTTCTTGTGTTGAGCCTGAAGACAATGGCCTCGGTTCCACCCAACTGAGTGGGCCGACTGCCACTAAGCCTGTGAAGACGAGTAGTGCTCCAAACATGAGGCCACGTTACCCCAGTAAGCCATCTGGACCCCAGAACAATTCTGTGCCTTCTTCTGCATCGGCACCTGCCCTTAACAAGAGACAACGACCTCTCAGCCTTAAGGTGCAGGGCTCCATCGCCGATGTGAAGCATGTCAATGTATCTAAGGAGGCCTTAGGTGCAGTTAAATCCCCTTCCACCCCTACTTCCTATCCTATCCGGTTTCTTTCCATATCTGGGGAGAATGGTGCAGCTTTGGGGAAGGCGTGCCCAGCATAGAATAGGCACACTGCATACCTGCATGTCGTAAGAGGCAACAAAAAGGGTTGACCATTTCTTGCCCCTGACTGGACAACACCACTATCGTCTTTGCCCATGACTTGTGTTCTGGATGGGACGATACCATCATTGTGGTTGTTCGTGCCCTATCTGTGTCAGTTACTTGATAACTGTCTGACTTGTTTGTGGTCAATGTAAGTTCCTTACTGAGGTGACCGTAAACAAACGCCTACCCATGTGTTTGCTGTGCGTGGAGACCCACAACCCTGGGAAAAGCAGATCCTGGTGGTTGAGGAGGCATATGCCCTGCAATGTCTCTTGGCCACTCCACACTGGTGAGGTGGCTGACAGACATCGGGGACTAGGGTTGCGACTCACAGTCTCCAAAACATCACTTTGGCCACAGCTTCCAGGGAAAACGGGAGGCCAAGGCACTAGCCCGGTCTTGGTTAATCGGCTGGGGGCGCATAAGTGGTTTTGCCTCTTAGGGTGACTGTAAGTGGACCGGCAGTCAACCCCAATGCCAATGGTCCGGTACTCGGGGATTATGCCACCCTAACGGTATACTGCCCGAGGAATCTCGACGGCCCAAATGGGCGTCCCCTCGTGGGTAAGACCTGTGGGCAGTGAACACATAATTATTAAAAGTTATGGTAACCCTAAAACCGAGGCTGGAGGCCTCATCAAATGGCCCCACCCCTCCCCCTACTTCTTTACTGACTTGTGTTAAGCTGGAAGATGGCGGGCTCGGTATCACCCAAGTGAGTGCGCCAGCTGCAATGAGCTGATGGAGACCTGTACTGCTAGAAAACAAAGAGGCCGCATTCCCCCAGTAAACCACCTGGATCAGGGAACGAATCTCTGGCGTCTATGGCATCGGCACCTGCACTTAACAAGAGGCAACGATCTCTTAGCCTTAAGGTGCAGGGTTCCAAAGCTGATGCACAGCATATTCCTGCATCTAAGAATTTTGGTGCAGTCCAACCACCATCCATACCTTCTATCCTCCCTGGTTTCTTTCCATCTCTAGGTAGTATGGAACAGCCTTGGGGAAGGCGTCGGCCTTCCTTATCACCAAAACCATCCAGGGCATTGCCGGCGTGTCTTCGGTCAAGAATCTGAGCAATGGCACCTTGTTGGTGGAGGCATCTGCCCCTCACCAGATAGAGGCATTACTGAAACTGCAGAAGCTCGGTGATATCCCCGTTGTGGTCAAACCACATGACACCTTAAACACCAGTAGAGGTGTGGTGCGGTGCCCTGACCTATGCAGGGAATAAGAAGAGCAGATAGCAGAGGAGCTCAGGGACCAGGGTGTGGTGGCTGTCCGTCGCACCTTGGTCCGATGGGATGGAGAATCCCGCCCATCTGACACCTTGGTGCTCACCTTTGGTGGGCCAAAGGTGCCTTCATCCTGAGCCCACTTCGGTGCTTCAAGTGCCAGCGATATGGCAATGGACAGAATTCGTGTGTTCTGCCAAAGCCGTGTGTGGCACTTGTGGACAGGGTGACCACTCCCGTCAGCCTTGTAAGACTGCACCTCTCTGCACAAACTGTAAGGGCAACCACCCCGCCTCTTCTCGGGATTGCCCCACTTGGCTGCAGGAACATGCGATCCAGAAGCTGCGTGTCCAGAAGGGTATCAGTTTTCTGGATGCACGGCAGCTGCTAGCCTTGCCAAGGACCTCCAGTCGTGGAGTGTCCTGTTCAGGTACTGTGAAGGCAGCTGCTGTGTCCTCTGTATCCAGACGGACACCCTATCTCAGCTCCCCCCTCTCATCCGTTTAGTGCCCTCTCGGGCCCGTGGAATCCATGAGGTGCCGGTCTGTGCAAGCATTGGCTGCCAGATGGACCCCAACCCCCATTTCCATGGCTTCTTCTGGCTCCACCACCGCCTCCGGCCCATGCATGGGCCCCCCAATGATGGCGTTGCCAGCTTCTTTGGAGGCCCCAGGTGCCACTCATCAAAGACTGGCATCTTCTTTGAAGGCCTCCCTGCCTGTCCCACCCCAGCCAACCTCCTCCACGGAGGGGCTGGTGGGTGAGACAGGAGGAAAGAAAGTAAGGAAACCGCCCACTACTTCCATGGGACGGTTGTCCTTGGTTCGTCCACCCAAGCTCTCTGGCCAACGGCAGAGAGCATGGGGTGGTTTCATGCCCAAACTGGGGCACGATGGGGATTCCTCCTTCGAGATGGATGAGGACGAACGAATAGAAGGCATCCCTCCCTTTTCTGCAGTGGGACGGCGAAAAGGGAGGAATAGAAACAAGCTACCTAAGCCCATGTGATTGTGAATTTCCTACAATGTAACTGTCGAGGATTTTCCCACAAGGGGGTCGAGATCACACCTCCAGGAGATCCGGTGTCAAGGTGATACCCCCATTTCGTTATGGGGGTAGACGGTGTATGCAGACACCCGGCAGCAAGGAAGCCACAAGGTGGGATGGGGGGCTATCCTTATCCGGGATGCGTGCATGCTTGTGACAGTGGCTCTGCAGAGGTCTCTGCGAGCAGTGGTGGTCTCATTGCAAATGGATGTGCCCACCACTCCATGTTTCCTCTACATGCCTCCTGTGATTGATATCCCATGGGCAGACCTCGACTCCCTCAGTGCCCAGCTTTCAAGACCCTTCTTGATTATGAGTGATTTTAATGCCCATAATCCCCAATGGGGCATGGACAGTCATAACCCCTGAGGGCGACTTGTGGAACAATGGTGCCTCCACACATGTCATGACTGCAACTGGTGGTCTCTCTGGTATTGACCTATACATCTACTCTCCTGGGTTGGCACCAGGTTTGCAGTGGGAGGTCTTGTCAGCCCCTGGTGGAAGTGATCACTTCCCCATCAAGATTAGCGGTGGAGACGGGGCATTACCCCAAGACCCACCACGGTGGTGTCTGCATCAGGCGGACTGGGAGGAGTTCGCCGCCATATCTACTTTCACCCACTGCGTGATTTTGATGGGGTAAACGACCTAGTGAGTCACTTCACAGAAGTGGTGGTCGGGGCGGCATTGGCATCCATCCCCCAGAGCTCGTGTAACCCACCACGAGCACGGGTGCCATGGTGGACAGAGGATTGTCGGAGTGCGATTCGGGCTCGCCGACGAGGCCAACCGTATCAACTATCTCTGAGCCTGGGCATATTTCCGACGGGTGATCATGGAGGCCAAACGCTCCTCATGGAGTCAGTATGTTTCCTCACTTACCCGTCACACACCCTCCAAGAAAGTCTGGGAAAAGCTGAGGAAGATCCAAGGCAAATATTTACCACCATGTGGCTCCAGTCTCCTTGTATATGGGAGACATTGCCTTCTGCCATGTGAAGTGGCTGAGGAACTGGGAAGGACGTTTGCAGCCGTCTCCAGCTCCCAGCACTAGACGGCAGCATTTATGCAGTCTAAACTAGCTGCAGAACGCCAACCACTTAATTTTGCTGGGGGTGTCGCTGAGGGGTATAACAACCCATTAACCCCTTGGGAGCTCCAGGCAACTCTAGCAAGAGCCAGGGATACTGCCCCTGGACCAGATAGCATCCACTATCAAATGCTACGACACCTACCAGAGAAAGGCGTTAGATACCTCTTAAGGTATTAAATTATATCTGGCAGCAGCATGAAATCCCTGCAGGTTGGCGAGAGGCTACTATAATCCCAATGCAAAAACCTGGGAAGGATGGTAGCCTTCCCACAAATTATAGACCCATCTCATTGACGACCATGGAACGAATGGTAATTGGCGCCTGGTGTGGTATCTGGATCGGCACCACGTTCTTACCGATTCCCAATGTGGCTTCCATGCTGGCAGGTCTTCGGTGGATCATCTGATCTCACTGGAGACTGCAGTACGTGAGGCCTTTCTCCACAGACAGCACTTAGTGGCTGTCTTCTTTGATGTGGAGAAGGCATATGATACCACATGGCGCCATGGTATACTGGAGACCTTGCACCAGTGGGGGCTCAGGGGTAATCTGCCCCTCTTCCTTCATTGCTTTTTGTCCAAACGGACCTTCAGAGTGCGTGTGGGTAACACCTACTCCTCGGCCTTCCTGCAGGAGAATGGTGTCCCACAGGGGAGCGTCTTGAGTGTGACGCTCTTTGCTGTTGCAGTGAATGGCCTACCATCCTCCATTCACCCCCTGGTAAAGTCGTCCCTCTTTGTGGACGACTTTTTTATCAGGTACCGGGCTGCCACGATGCACAGCATTGAGCGTCAGCTGCAACTGGCACTTGCCAGATATACCAAACACTGCTGTCCCCTCCTCCGATGCTCTCTCGATGGTGCAGCGGGCCATCCATGAACAATGGTGGGCCCAGTGGTTTGCGGAGACCACCAACAAACTCCACACACCAAAGGACACCCTAGAGCACTGGGGGTCCTCGTGCCGCCAGTGGCGGAGGGAGGAGGTTGTGCTAGCTCGGCTTTGGATCGGTCATACGTTCCTCACCCACTCCTACATTTTATGGGATGAGGAACAACCATGGTGTGACTTCTGTTGGGAGCCTCACACAGTGGCACATATCTTTAGTCACTGTGAGAGATACCGTGAAATGAGATACCTTCTGGGAGTCATTCGTGAGCTCTCCACCTCACTTGGGATAACCCTCAAGGGGTGGAGAACTCGCTGGTATTTGTGAAAGAGGCTGGCCTCTTTAACAAATATTTGATTTATACATGGTGTTTAGACAGTTTTCACATTTATTCTTGTCCTATTTTGGCTTTGGCCTTTTATTTCCGTGTCTGTTTTGGCTTTTGCCGTATTTATTATAATGTCTGTTTTTGGCTTTTGCCACAATTATTGTCTGTCCGTTTTGGCTTTTGCCGCTTTTATTGTTGTGTATGTTTTGGCTTTTGCGACTTTTATTCTGTATGTTTTGGCTTTTGCTGCATTTATTGTTATGTATGGTTTGGCTTTTGCCGCTTTTATTGTTATGTCTTTTTTGTCTTTTGCCGTTGTTATTTTTAATGTCTGTTTTGGCTTTTGCCATTGTTATTCTTAATGTCTGTTTTGGCTTTTGCCTGTATTTATATTCCATAGTTATTTGGCTCTTTCCTTTTTTATTAGTTTTAGTGGGCTTTTGCTGTTATTTATTGCCATCGTGGTGGGAAGGCGATTTACTCCCCCACCATGATGATTGTCTCTCTGGGCCCTAATGACCATAGTAGTCGATGGGCCCTAAAATACAAACAAACAAACAAGGTCCAAGAGAGGCGTCCAAACTCTTGTTGGTACACTGACCTATCGGTACTGGTTTTGGGTAAGGCTGCAAGCAACAAATCTAAACTTGGCTCTGGCACTGTCCAGGGTGGCACAGAGGCCGGCAGTACAGGCTGCACTCTAGGCAGAGTCACACCCAGGCTGGTAAGACCGTCCATCCACCGCACACCAAATGGAGGGGGAACCCCCGGGCGGCGGTCATATGGCCGTCTCATAGTGTTACTAAAGACGGCCGGGTGTGTAGGGTGCTGTGGCTGACCTTTCAGCCGCAAAATATATGCAGCTGCAAAGTACTGCCGCCACACAGTCAGTGGTGGTTCACCAGCCTCAGCATAAAGGCTGAGTACTGGACTGGTGCAGAACGCTCCAATGGACAACTGGATGCCAGCATGATGAACACTGTCCAGCATCCGGAGAGTAGATGGAGTGGCCAGGCCATATATGCTGCAGCCATAATCGAGACGTGATCGAACGAGTGACCGGTAGAGTCGAAGCATCACTGTTCGATCTGCCCCAAAACCAGTTCCCTGCAGTCACCACAGAATATTCAGGGAGCGGAGGCACTTAGCCTTCAGCTCCTTCAAGTGCGTGACCCACGTCAGATGGCTGTCAAAATGGAGACCGAGGAATCGGGCTGCCTCTACAACAGGGAGGTGGCGGCCATCCAGGGTAAGCTGAGGCTCGGGGTGAAGCCCTCGCTTATGACAGAAGTGCATGACAGTAGTTTTGACAGGGGAGAACTTATAGTCATGAGGGGTGGCAAACTCGTTGGCACTGTTTATTGCCAGTTGCAGCTGACGCTCAATGCTGTGCATTGTGGCAGCCCGGTACCTAATAGAGAAGTCGTCCACGAATAGGGACGACTTTACCAGGGAGTGAACGGAGGATGGTAGGCCGTTCACCACAACAGCAAAGAGCGTCACACTCAAGACGCTCCCCTGTGGGACACCATTCTCCTGCAGGAAGGCCGAGGAGTAGGTGTTACCCACATGCACTCTGAAGGTCCGTTCAGATAAAAAGCTACGGAGGAAGAGGGGCAGATTACCCCTGAGCCCCCACTGGTGCAATTTCTCCAATATACACGGGCGCCATGTTGTATCATATGCCTTCTCCACATCAAAGAAGACAGCCACTAAGTGCTGTCTGTGGAGAAAGGCCTCACGTACTGCAGTCTCCAGGGAGATCAAATTATCCACTGGAGACCTGCCAGCACGGTAGCCACATTGGGCATTGGCCAGAAGGCTGTGCCGTTCCAGATACCACACCAGGCGCCAATTCACCATGCGTTCCATGGTTTTGCTAAGACAGCTCGTCAGTGAAATGGGTCTGTAATTTTCTGGAAGGCTGCCATCCTTCCCAGGTTTTTGCAGTGGGATGGTAGTAGCCTCTCGCCAACCTGCAGGGATTTCATGCTGCTGCCAAATATAGTTAAATTCCTCAAGAATGTATATAACGCCTTTCTCTGGTAGGTGTCGTAGCATTTGATAGTGGATGCTATCTGGTCCAGGGGCAGTGTCCCCGGCTCTTGCTAGAGCTGCCCACAGCTCCCAAGGGGTAAATGGATTGTTATACCCCTCGGCGACACCCCCAGCAAAAGAATGTGGGTGGCGTTCTGCAGCCTCTTTAGTATTCATAAGTGCTGCTGTGTAGTGCTGGGAGCTTGAGACGGCTGCAAACGTCCTTGCCAGTTCCCCAGCCACCTCACACAGCAGAAGGCAATGTCTTCCTTCCACAAGGAGACCTGAGCCACATGATGGTAAATATCTGCCTTGGGTCTTCCTCAGCTTTTCCCAAACTTTCTTGGAGGGCGTGTGATGTGTAAGTGAGGAGACATACTGACTCCATTAGGAACGTTTGGCCTCCATGATCACCTGTCGTACATATGCCCGGGCTTGGAGATAGTTGATACGGTTGGCCTCGGTAGGACGAGATTGGAAGCAGCGAAGGGCTCGTCGGTGAGCCCGAATCACACTCCGACAATCCTCCATCCACCATGGCACCCGTGCTCGTGGTGGGTTACACGAGCTCTGGGGGATGGATGCCAATGCCACGACGACCACCACCTCTGTGAAGTTACTCACTAGGTCGTTGACCCCATCAAAATCACACAGTCTGTGAAAGTAGATATGGCGGGCGAACTCCGCCCAGTCCGCCCGATGCAGACACCACTGTAGTGGGTGCTGGGGTAATGCCCCATCTCCACTGCTAATCCTGATGGGGAAGTGATCACTTCCACAAGGGTCTGCTTAGACCTCCCACTGCAAACCTGGTGCCAACCCAGGAGAGCAGATGGACAGGTCTATACATGAGAGACCACCATTGGCAGTCATGACATGTGTGGAGGCACCTGTGTTTAGAACAATGAGGCCATTATGTGACACCCATTGTTCCACAAGTCGCCCTCTGGGGTTATGACTGTCCGAGCCCCATAGGGGATTATGGGCATTAAAATCACCCATAATCAAGAAGGGTCTTGGAAGCTGGGCACTGAGGGAGTCGAGGTCTGCCCATGGGATATCAATCCCAGAAGGCATGTAGAGGGAACATAGAATGGTGGGCACTTCCAGTTGCAATGAGACCGCCACTGCTTGCAGAGGCGTCTGCAAAGCCACTGGCACATTCATGCACCCATTCCGGATAAGGATAGCCACCCCTCCCACTGGGTGGCTTCCTTGCGGCCGGGTGTCTGCATATACAGTGTACCCCCGTAACAAAATGGGGGTATCACTGCGACATTGGATCTCCTGGAGGGAGATGCAGACAGGGTTGTGCCTCGAGATCAGCAGTGCGATCTCATCCCTCTTGTGGGAAAACCCTCGACAGTTCCATTGTAGGAAATTTACCATCAAGTGGACTTAGGCGGCTTGTTTCTATTCCTCCCTTTTCTCCGTCCCACTGCAGAAATGGGAGGGACGCCTTCAATTGGTTCGTCCTCCTCCATCTCGAAGGAGGAATCCCCATCTTGCCCCAGTTTGGGCATGAAACCCCGCCGTGCTCTCTGCCATTGGACGAACGAACCAAGGACACCCGCCCCACGGCAGTAATGGGGGGGTGTCCCTACTTTCTTTCCTCCTGTCTTACCCACCACCCCCTCCGTGGAGGAGGTTGGCTGGGCTGGGACAGAGAGAGAGGCCTTCAAGGGAGATGCCTCTCTTTGATGAGTGGCATCTGGGGCCTCCAAAGAAGCTGGCACTGCCATTATTGGAGGGCCCATGCATGGGCCAGAGGCGGTGGTGGAGCCGGAAGAAGCCATGGAAATGGGGTCGGGGTCCGTCTGGCAGCCAATGCTTGCACAGACCAGCACCCCATGGAACCCACGGGCCCGAGAGGGCGATAAACGGATGAGATGGGGGAGATGACGTAGAGTGTCCGTCTGGGTACAGACAGAGGACACAGCAGCTGCCTTCACACCACCTGCATAGGACACTCCACGACTGGAGGTCCCTGGCAAGGCTAGCAGCCGCCGTGCATCCGGATAACTGATACCCTTCTGGACACGCAGCTCGTTCTGGAGCTTCGTGCGTTCCTGCAGCCAACTGGGGCAATCCCAAGAAAAGGCGGGGTGGTCTCCCTTACAGTTTATGCATAAAGGTGCAGTCCTACAAGTGCCCTTGCCCACAAGTGCCACACATGGCCTTGGCAGAACAGGAATTCTGGCCATGGCCATATCATTGGCACTTGAAACACCGAAGCATGCTCGGTATAAATGGATGCACAGGCAACTGGAGGTAGCCAGCCATGATGTACTCTGGCACCTTGGGCCTACCAAAGGTCAGCACCAAGGTGTCAGATGGGCGGGATTCTTCGTCCCGTCGGACCGAGGTGCGACGAACAGCCACCACACCCTGGTCCCTGAGCTCCTCCGCTATCTGCTCTTCTGATTCCCCACATAGGTCAGGGCACTGCACAACACCTCTACTGGTGTTTAAGGTTCAACGGGGATATCACCGAGCTTCCACAGTTTCAGTAGTGCCACTATCTGGTGAGGGGCGGATGCCTCCACCAACAAGATGCCATTGCACAGTTTCTTGACCGAAGTCACGTTGCCGGCAATGCCCTTGATGGCTTTGGCGATAAGGAAGGGCGATGCCTTCCCCATGGCTGCTCCATCCTCCCCAGAGATAGAAATAAACCGGGGAGGATAGGAAGAAGGTAAGGATGGAACATGCTGTGCATCGGCTTTGGAACCCTGCACCTTAAGGCTAAGAGGTCGTTGCCTCTTGTTAAAGGCAGGTGCCGATGCCGTAGACGCCAGGGGTTTGTTCCCTGATCCAGTTGGCTTACTGGGGGAACGCGGCCTCTTTGTTGGAGCAGTACATATCTCCATCAGCTCAGTGGCAGCTGGCCCTCTCAATTGGGTGTTACCGAGCCCGCCATCCTTCGGCTCAACACAAGTCACTAAAGAAGAAGGGGGAGGGGTGGGGTTATTTGATGAGGCTCCCAGCCTCAGGTTTAGAGTTGCCATAATTTTAATTAATTATGATTCCGCTGCCCGCAGGTCTTACCCACCACGGAGCCCAACGAGGGGACGTCAGGCAGGTTACCATTAGGGTGGCATAATCCCTGAGTACCAGACCATTGGCATAGCGGTTGACTGCCGGTCCACTTACAGTCACCCTAGGTGGCATAACCACTTATGGCCACATAACCACTCGGCGCCCCTGGCCGATTGACCAAGACCGGGCTACTGCCTTGGCCACCCGTTTTCCCTGGAAGATGTGGCCAAAGTGATGTTTTGGAGACTGTGGGTCACAACCCTAGTCCCCGATGTCTGTCAGCCACCTCACCAGTGTGGAGTGGCAAAGAGACATCGCAGGGCATACGCCTCCTCAACCACCAGGATCTGCTTTTCCCAGGGGTGAGGGTCTCCATGCATGGCAAACACACGGGTATGCGTTTGTTTACGGTCACCTAAGTAAGGAGCCTGCATCGACCGCATACAAGTCAGTTTGAACACTCAAACAACCACGATGTTGGTATCGTCCTGTCCAGAACACGTGATAGACAGAGATGACAGTGGTTTTGTCCAGACTGGGGCAAGAAAAAGTCACCCCTTTTTGTCGCCTCTTACGACATGCAGGTATGCAGTGTGCCTATTCTACCCCGGGCACACACGGGTAAGTGTTCATCATGCTGGCATCTGGTTGTCTATTGGGGTACTCGGCCTTTATGCTAAGGCTGGTGAACCACCACTGGCTGTGCGGTGGCAGTACTTGGCAGCAGCATACATTTTGCAGCTGAAAGGTCAGCCACAGCACCCCACACACCCAGCCATCTTTAGTAACACTATGAGATGGCCATTCGACCGCCAGCTGGGGGTTCCCCCTCCATTCGGTGTGCGGTGGATGGACAGTCTTACCGGCCTGGGTGTGACTCTGCCTAGGGTGCAGCCTGTACTGCCGGCATCTGTGCCACCCTGGACAGTGCCAGAGCCAAGTTTAGATTTAATGCTTGCAGCCTTACTCAAAACCAGTACCGATAGATCAGTGTACCAACAAGAGTTTGTATGCCTCTCTTGGACCTATCGAGGCCATGTTTTTATTTACAAGGATGGGTCAAAGGATGGCTCCTTGGTGGGTTGGTCAGTCTTTACAACCGGTCATCTCATAGAGGGCCGCCTTGCAGGCGTCACCAGTGTCTTAACTGCAGAGCTCTGCACAGGGCACTGTAACCCATCCAAGTATCGAACGACAGACACTTTTTTGTTGTAACTAACTCCCTATGCTTCCTTCAGCTGTTGCACACTGTATATGGCAAACATGCCATCGTCCAGGGTGTGCACAGATTGCTGCTTGCGATTCATAAGCAGGGCAACACAGTGTTGTTTATGTGGGTCCCAGGGCATGTTGGCATCATGGGCAACGAGAGGGTGGATGCCCATGCCCGTCAGGTGGCCCATTTGCCAGATATACCAAACACTGCTGTCCCCTCCTGTGATGCTCTCCCGATGGCACAACGGGCCGTCTGTGACCAACGGCGGTCCCAGTCGTCTGCGGAGACCACCAACAAACTCCACACACTGAAGGACACTCCAGAGCACTGGGTGTCCTCGTGCCACCAGTCGCAGAGGGAGGAGGTTGTGCTTGCTTGGCTTTGGATTGGTCACACCTTCCTCACCCACTCCTACATTTTATGGGGTGAGGACCAACCATGGTGGGACTTCTGTTGGGAGCCTCTCACATTGGCACACATCTTTAGTCACTGTGAGAGATACCAAAGGCTTAGATGGCGACTGGGAGTCAGTCCACAGCTCTCCACATCACTTGGGGATAATCCCCAGGCAGTGGAGAGCTCACTGGAATTTGTGAAAGAGGCTGGCCTCTTTCACAAAATTTAATTTATACATGGGTTTTTAGACAGTTTTTGCATTTATTCTTGTATTATTTTGGCTTTTGCATTTTCTTTATTTGTCTGTTTTGGCTTTTGCAACGTTTATTATTGTCTGTTTTGGCTTTTGCAACGTTTATTATTGTCTGTTTTGGCTTTTGCAATGTTTATTATTGTCTGTTTTGGCTTTTGCCGTTTTATTTCTGTGTCTGTTTTGGCTTTTGTCATGCGTATTGTTATGTGTTTTGGCTTTTGCCACTTTTATTGTTATGTCTGGTTTCTATTTTTATGTCTGTTTTGGCTTTTGCCTTTATTTATTTTTCACCATATTTATTAGGCTATTGCCTTTTTATTCTTATGATTGTTAGGGGTTTTTGTCCTTATTAATTGTTATCATGGTGGGATGGCCATTTACACCCCCACCATGGTGGCTGTCTTTCTGGGCCCTAATGACCGTTCTTGTCGATGGGCCCTAAAACCCAAACAAACAACAATCTTCCTGTTGTTGATAATTTAGGTTTATTGAATTTCAGAATTGTAAACCCTCTGTGAAAAGTATGAGAGGCAATTTTTAAAACACAGAAATCACCAAAAGTTGGTGTCATTTAACTATATACATATATACATAACTGTATATGGCTTAACAAAAAAAATCACACTTTTTTGAAAAATCTCCTGTGTGATATGCATTCAAATGATAGGATTTTAAATTGCAATGTGGAATCATCAACAAATGTGATTGAACAACTATTGTAAATTTAAAATCGGTCACATGAAACAAATTCTAGGAATAGGAAACTGAAAACAGTACACTGCAGAGTGAGTTGCAAGCTGTGGGAAAGCTCGGTGGTCCAAGGAGGATGCACAAATGGGCCTACAGGACATTAAGACAGCAATGGAAAGAGGGGGTCTCAAAGTAAACATGAATAAGACAAAGTACCTAGCTTTCAACTTTAGTGGCCAGGGGGTGAGATCCATTGTGAGGGTATATCAGTGGTGCAACAGTTTCGTTACTTAGGATCAGTTTTCCAGAGAAATGGGGGATCAATAGAATTAATGCAGGATGGCTGAAGTGGAGGCAGGCAAGTGGAGTCCTGTGTGACCACCGGGTCCCAATAAAGTTGAGGACGTCAGGCCCACCATGCTGTATGGCTCAGACTGTTGTGAAGCTAGGAAAAGCCATGAAAGGAGATTGCAAGTGGCTTAGATGCATATGCCAACATGGCCAACAGAGTATGAAATGATGATGTTAGAGGTAGCCTGGGGGTGGGAGACATCGCAGAGAAGATGAGAGAGAAGCGGTTGAGGTGGTATGGGCATGTAATGAGGAGACAGGAAGAAGAGCTTATTAGGTCCATTATGGGTTTGCATTTGTGATTGGGGACTCCAGAGGTAGGAGAACGCCAAAACGGACGTGAGCGCAGGTGGTGCTGAGGGACATAGAGACGTGCAGGGTGGATGGGGACATGGTGGGGGATAGGAGGGAGTGGAGGATGAGAATCTGCAGACCCGACCCCGCCACAGGCGGGAGGAGGGTAAGATGATGATGGTGATGATGATGAGAGTGAGTTGCAAGCTGCAACAAATTGCAACAGCACTACCATTTTCAATCTGGATCGAAATTTCGATCGAGATTTACGTGTATACCAGACTTTAATAGGCAGTTTTATTAGACAGATTTATGGCTGCAGTTCTATCCGATGTACACTATGCAATGCAGACGAATGGTGAACTGTGCAGACATATGCAGTGTCTGAGTTTGTAAAGTTGACAATTCGTCTGCATTACGTAGCATACGTCGGATAGAACCACAGCTAGAAAACTCTCTATTACAACATCGATGCATGCACGCAATAGCGTACACACCACGTGACTAGCATACCATTTAAAGAAAATAGTTTTCTGGCTGTGGTTATATCTGACATATGCTACGCAATGCAGACGAATCGTGAACTGCACAGACGCATGCTGTATCTGAGTTTGTGCAATTGACAATTCGTCTACATTGGGTAGTGTACGTTGGATAGAACCGCAACCAGAAAAATCTGTACAGTCAGGTCTCTTTTTATGTGAGGGATACGTTCCTCAGAAAATCGCATAAAACGAATTTGCATAAAATGACACTATAAGTCTATGGAAAAGGGAGGGATACGTTCCATAATTTTTAAAATTCACATAACTCCGACATAATGAATTAAAATGAATGTACAATCGCATAAAAACAGTTTGTTGATGTTAAAGAAAATAGGTCTCTTAATAAATGTCTTTGGGAAGCTGAAATTTATTTATATGAATCTTAAAAAAAAATTGTATTTCAATTCAATTGTCTATCTGGTAAGGGTATACACAATCTGCAAACGGTTTGTAAATCACTTTCATCATCAGAAATAACTGTCTTTGCAATAGATCTCTTTGATATAGACGATACATTTTCACAAACATATTTTTTTCTCACTCTCTGCAGACTTTTGTTTTGACCATCATCATCATACCTGTATCCCACTTGTGGCAGGGTTGGGTCTGCAGGTTCTCTGAACAAGTTCTGACTGGGGACACTCTAGTCAGGCGTCTGGAACACACAGGGATATTGGCTGAGTTGTCTGTGGGGGGATGCCAGTGTCACACATCAAAGTGTCTGGGGCCAACTTGAAAGTGTCCAGCAGGACACTTTGAGACCATTTTTGAGTACCTCAAAGTGCCCACAATCTAGGTGTGAATGCAGATGCCCGAATTTCTCTCTTTTCTGCAGAGTACATATGCACTGAAGAGCACATGTGTAACGTGAATCAATGCAAAATTTCTATCGAAATAACTTAACCCGGGTAATGGAAAAACGGCTGAAACACTTTGACGTCATTGCAGTCATTAAAGTGACAGCTTGTACAATTAGACGTGAAAGCGGACACTTTGAAGTATGTGTTACATTACCTCAATGTGTCCGGTGACACTTCGACACCAGCCTGCACCTAAAGTTAGTTGAATCATATCATCATCATTTAAGACATCATCCACCAGCAGTTCTTCTATATCATCATGGTTAAAATGGTTCAAATCACCTCCAAAATAAGTTTTAATTTTAGAGCATGTTCAGTGGAACTGCAGACCCGGCCCTGCCACAGTCAGGATAAGGGTATGATGATAATGGTATGATGTACAAGTGCTGAACCCCCTATTATGTATACTAATTTCTGGGTATTACTGGAGTGGATTACTGGATTAGTTTGTGGGTTGGGGAGTAAGCCAGGCAGCCATAACAGGATGAACCATTCTTACAGACTAAAACTTCTTTGACTGGCTAATACAATGGTCAGTGGATTTTATCAGTGTCATGGGCTTTAGACTGACTATACTTCCTGAACAAGCATACAGTATGTGTATTAGGCGAAATTTTTTTTAACCAAATGCAAACCACATAACTTGGAAATCGCATGAAAAGAACCCGCATAAAATGAGAGCCAACTGTATTAGGCCCAGTGCACACATGCGATTTTTGCTCACGTGGGTGCCACAGGGACACTGCAGCAATTCAATGCACACATGCAGGGAAATATCGCCAGTACACATTTGGCAACTGTCCAGAAGGCGTGCCCTTTTCGCCCACCAAATGACAAAACTAAGGAACCGTTTGGATGTGTACATTGCTTAATAGACCACGAGGTACTATGTTTCTGCATGTGCAAGCGCGGCGCTGTGGTAGTTTCATAGGGAACTGTGGGTATTTCCAGACGCAACTCCAGTTTTCAGAGCTGTGGTGGCGCCACAGGTATGTGTGCACTCCCTCATTGCAACAAATGTATCTCATGCCACAATTGCAAGACCGCCCGGGCGCCACACGAGTAAAAGTCGCAAGTGTTCACTGAACCTTAAAGTTTCATTGCAGCGTTTGTGCAACGGCTCATACATGAGCGGCACCTACCGAGAGACCTCCTCCACTGTCACCAATGTTCTTTTTATTTCTTAAGGCTCCCTCACACCAACGCAAAACAATCACAGCCGCAGTGGATCTTTCATGGCGAATTATTCACATCAAAACGCTACCCATGACTGGCAATGGTTATGTGTACACCGCAGCGAATGTATCGCGCCCGCGGTTGCAAAATTGCAGTGAATTATTTAAATTATTTACAATCGCTGCATGGCACGGCTTCAGTCGTCATCGTTGTTCAAATTTTGATAGAACAAGATGGCGTTCACAGAAAATCTAATAGAATTAATAAGAATGTATCCAACTAAACTGACGCGTTGGTGTGCATATCAAGACGAATCCACCGCGTTGCAGCATGTGGTCCTGTTCGGCACGTGTTCCTGTGGCAATAATTCCGCTTTGACTGTGGTTGTTTTGCGTTGGTGTGAGGGAGCATCTGCGTCTTACTGCACCTTACTCTCTGCATAATCTTTTAAGCTACGGAAATGCTTGTAGCGTCACATACATAGTGCATACTGTGACGTCATGAAAATTCATGTAGAGCACTACCAGTATCAACTATTTGAACAATATGTGTAGTGCTACAAAGATGGAGGCCTCCATGTTGCCATATATGCTACTTAGATGACTAAACTATTTCAATTTCTTTAATTAAATTATGTGTTGTTATTTTGTTTGTTTGTTTGTTTGTTAGTGTTTTAGGGCCCATCGACAACAAAGGTCATTAGGGCAAAGAAGGACAATCACCATAGTGGGGATGTAAATGGCCATCCCACCATGGTGGCAATAAATAACAGCAAAACACTAATTATCATAACAACAAAAAAGGCAATAGCCCAATAAAATTTCAGAATAAATATAGGCAAAAGCCAAAATACACAGAAAGGTAAAAGTAGCAAAAGCCAAAACAGAAATAACAATAAAACGGCAAAAGCCAAAACATAAAACAGAAATCACAATAAAAAGGCAAAAGACAAAACAGACAATAATAAACGTGGCAAAAGCCAAAACAGACAATAATAAACGTGGCAAAAGCCAAAACAGACACCTAAATAAAGGCAAATGCCAAAATAACAAAAGAATAAATGCAAAACTGTCTAAAAAAAACCGTGTATAAATCAAATTTTGCGAGCTCTGCACTGCCTGGGGATTATCCCCAAGTGATGTGGAGAGCTCTGGACTGACTCCCAGTCGGCATTTGAGTTCTTGGTATCTCTCACAGTGACTAACAATGTGTGCCACTGTGAGAGGCTCCCAACAGAAGTACCACCATGGTTGGTCCTCACCCCCATAGAATGTAGGAGTGGGTGAGGAAGGTGTGACCAATCCAAAGCCCAGCAAGCACAACCTTCTCCCTCCATGACTGGCGACATGAGGACACCCAGTGCTCTAGAGTGTCCTTCAGTGTGCAGAGTTTGTTGGTGGTCTCCACAAACCACTGGGACCGCCGTTGGTCATAGACGGCTGGATGCACCATAGGGAGAGCATCGCAGGAAGGGACAGCAGTGTTTGGTATATCTGGCAAGTGGGCCACCTGACGGGCATGGGCATCCACCCTCTCGTTGCCCATTATGCCAACATGCCCCGGGACCCACATAAACAACACTGTCTTGCCCTGCTTACGAATCACAAGCAGCAATCTGTGCACACCCTGGACGATGGCATGTCTGCCATAAAGGGTGTGCAACAGCTGAAGGGAGGATAGGGAGTCAGTCGCAATAACAAAGTGTCTGTCATTCAATAATAGGATGAGTTCCAGTGCCCTGTGCAGAGCAGTTAGCTCCGCAGTTAAGACACTGGTGACGCCTGGAAGGCAGCCCCCTATGAGATGACCAGTTGTAAAGACTGACTAACCCATCCGTGTAAATAAAAACATGGCCTCGATATGTCCAAGAGAGGCGTTCAAACTCTTGTTGGTACACTGACCTATCGGTACTGGTTTTGGGTAAGGCTGCAAGCATCAAATCTAAACTTCGCTCTGGCACTGTCCAGGGTGGCACAGAGGCCGGCAGTACAGGCTGCACCCTAGGCAGAGTCACACCCAGGCCGGTAAGACTGTCCATCCACCGCACACCGAATGGAGGGAAAACCCCCAGCCGGCGGTCGAATGGCCGTCTCATAGTGTTACTAAAGATGGCTGGGTGTGTAGGGTGCTGTGGCTCACCTTTCAGATGTATGCTGCTGCCAAGTATTGCCACTGCACAGCCAGTGGTGGTTCACCAGCCTCAGCATAAAGGCTGAGTACTGGACTAGTGGAGAAGGCCCCCGTAGACAACCGGATGCCAGTGTGAAGCAGAATATTCAGCTCCTTCAAGTGTGGGACCAATGTCAGGTGGCTGTCAAAATGGAGACAAAGAAACCACGCTGCCTCTACAACTGGGAGGAGGCGCCCTTCAAGGGTAAGCTGAGGCTCAGGGTGAAGCCAGAAGTGCATGACATTTGTTTTGTCAGGGGAGAACTTATAGCCATGAGAGGTGGCAAACTCGTTGGCACTATTTAGTGCCAGTTGCAGCTGACGCTCAATGCTGTGCAGCCCGGTGGCAGCCCGGTACCTGATAGAGAAGTCATCCACAAATAGGGACGACTTTACTGGAGGGTGAACGGAGGATGGTAGGCCATTCACTACAACAGCAAAGAGCGTCACACTCAAGACGCTCCCCTGTCATACACCATTCTCCTGCAGGAAGGCTGAGGAGTAGGAGTTACCCACATGCACTCTGAAGGTCCGTTCGGACAAAAAGCTATGGAGGAAGAGGGGCAGATTACCCCTGAGCCCCCACTGGTGCAAGGTCTCCACTATACTATGGCGCCATGTGGTATCTTATGCCTTCTCCACATCAAAGAATACAGCCACCAAGTGCTGTCTGTGGAGAAAGGCCTCACGTACTGCAGTTTCCAGTGAGATCAGATGATCCACCGAAGACCTGCCAGCACGGAAGCCAAATTGGGCATAGGCTAGAAGGTGGTGCCATTCCAGATACCACACCAGGCGCCAATTAACCATTTGTTCCATGGTTTTGCAAAGACAGCTCTTCAATGAAATGGGTGTATAATTTGTTGGAAGGCTACTATCCTTCCCGGGTTTTTGGAGTGGGATTATAGTAGCCTCTCGCCAACCTGCAGGGATTTCATGCTCCTATAATTGAATACCTCAAGGAGGTATCTAACGCCTTTCTATGGAAGGTGTTGTAGCATTTGATAGTGGATGCTATCTGGTCCAGGGGCAGTATCCCTGGCTCTTGCTAGAGCTGCCTGCAGCTCCCAAGAGGTAGATGGGTGGCGTTCTGCCGCTTGTTTGGACTGCATAATTGCTGCCATGTAGTGCTGGGAACTGGAGACGGCTGCAAACGTCCTTGCCAGTCCTTCAGACACTACACACGGCAGAAGGCAATGTCTCCCTTGTACAAGGACACCTGAGCCACATGATGGCAAATATATGCCTTGGATCTTCCTCAGCTTTTCCCAGACTTTCTTGGAGGGCGTGTGACAGGTAAGTGAGGAGACATACTGACTCCATGAGAAGCGTTTGGCCTCCATAATCCCCCGTCGTGCATATGCCCGGACTTGGAGATAGTCGTTCCGATGGGCCTCGGTAGGACGAGATTGGAAGAAGCTAAAAGCTCGTCGCAAGCCCGAATTGCACTCCGACAATCCTCTGTCCACCATGGCACCCATGCTCATGGTGGGTTACACGAGGTCTGGGGGATGGATGCCAATGCCGCCCTGACCACCACCTCTGTGAAGTGACTCACTAGGTCGTAGACCCCATCAAAATCACACAGTGGGCAAAAGTTGATACAGTGGGTGAACTCCTCCCAGTCCACACAATGCAGACACCACCGTGGTGGGTGTTGGGGTAATGCCCCATCTCCACTTCTAATCTTAATGGGGAAGTGATCACTTCTGCAAGGGTCTGACAAGACCTCCCACTGCAAACCCGGTGCCAACCCAGGAGAGCAGATGTATAGGTCTATACATGAGGGACCACCAGTGGCAGTCATGATATGTGTGGAGGCGCCTGTGTTTAGAACAATGAGGCCATTGTGTGACACCCATTGTTCCACAAGTCGCCCCCAGGGATTATGACTGTCTGAGCCCTATTGCAGATTATAGGCATTAAAATCACCCATTATCAAGAAGGGTCTTGGAAGCTGGGCACTGAGGGAGTCGAGGTCTTCCCATGGGATATCAATCCCAGGAGGCATGTAGAGGGAACATAGAGTGGTGGGCACATCCAGTTGCAATGAGACCGCCACTGCTTGCAGAGGCGTCTGCAAAGCCACTGGCACATGAATGCACCCATTCCTGATAAGAATAGCCACCCCTCCCACAGGGTGGCTTCCTTGCTGCCAGGTGTCTGCATATACAGTGTACCCCCGTAACGAAATGGGTGCATCACTGCGACACAGGATCTCCTGGAGGGAGATGCAGACAGGGTTGTACCTCGAGATCAGCAGTTCGATCTCGTCCCTCTTGTGGGAAAACCCTCAACAGTTCCATTGTAGGAAATTTACCATCAAGTGGACTTAGGCGGCTTCCTTGGAAACTCATCCCACTGCAGAAAGGGGAGGGACGCCTTCAATTGGTTCGTCCTCCTCCATCTCAAAGGAGAAATCCCCATCTTGCCCCAGTTTGGGCATGAAACCACCCCGTGCTCTCTGCCATTGGGCAGAGAGCTTGGGTGGACGAACCAAGGACACCCGCCCCACGGCAGTAGTGGCGAGTGTACCTACTTTCTTTCCTCCTGTCTCACCCACCACCCCCTCCGTAGAGGAGGTTGGCTGTAGTGGGACAGGGAGGGAGGCATTCAAGGGAGATGCCTCTCTTTGATAAGTGGCATCTGCGGCCTCCAAAGAAGCTGGCACGGCCATTATTGGGGGCCCATGCATGGGCCAGAGGCGGTGGTGGAGCCAGAAGAAGCCATGGAAATGGGGTCGGGGTCCGTCTGGCAGCCAATGCTTGCACAGACCAGCACCCCATGAACCCCGCAGGCCCGAGAGGGTGTTAAACGGATGAGAGGGGGGAGCTGAGGTAGGGTGTCCGTCTGGGTACAGACTGTGGACACAGCAGCTGCCTTCGCAGCACCTGCATAGGGGCCACTGCATAATCTAGCAGCCGCCGTGCATTCAGAAAACCGATACCCTTCAGGACACGCAGCTCTTGGATGGAGCGTTTCTGCAGCCAAGTGTGGCGATCCCGACAAGAAGCGGGGTGGTTGCCCTTACAGTTTATGCATAAAGGTGCAGTCTTATAAGACTCAGGAAAGTGGTCACCCTGTCCACATGTGCCACACATGGCCTTGGCAGAACACGAATTCTGTCCATGGCCATGTCGCTGGAACTTGAAGCACCAGAGTGGGCTCGGGATGAAGGCACGTACAGACAAGCGGAGGTAGCCAGCCATGATGTACTCTGGCATCTTGGGCCTACCAAAGGTCAGCACCAAGGTGTCAGATGGGTGGGATTCTCCATCCCGTTGGACTGAGGTGCGGCGGACAGCCACCACACCCTGGTCCCTAAGCTCCTCCGCTATTTGCTCTTCTGATTCCCCGCATAGGTCAGGGCACTGCACCACACCTCTATTGGTGTTTAAGGTGCAATGGGGTTCGACCACAATGGGGATATCACCGAGCTTCTGCAGTTTCAGTAATGCCTCTATCTGGTGAGGGGCAGTTGCCTCCACCAACAAGGTGCCATTGCACAGTTTCTTGACTGAAGTCACGTCTCTGGCAATGCCCTTGATGGCTATGGTGATAAGGACGGGCGACGCCTTCCCCAACGCTGCTCCATCCTCCCCAGAGATTAAAATAAACCAGGGAGGATAGGAAGAAGGTATCGATGGTGGTTGGACTGCACCTAAATTCTTAGATGCAGGAACATGCTGCGCATCAGCTTTGGAACCCTGCACCCTAAGGCTAAGAGGTCGTTGCCTCTTGTTAAGGGCAGGTGCCGATGCCGTAGACGCCACAGGTTCGTTCCCTTGTTTGTTTGTTTGTTGTTGTTTTAGGGCCCGTCGACTACAATGGTCATTAGGGCCCAGAAAGACAATCATCATGGTGGGGGGTTCGTTCCCTGATCCAGTTGGCTTACTGGGGGAACGTGGCCTCTTTGTTGGAGCAGTACATGTCTCCATCAGCTGAATGGCAGCTGGCCCACTCAGTTGGGTAGGACCGAGCCCGGCCTTCTTCCGGCTCAACACAAGTCAGTAAAGAACGAGGGGGAGGGGTGGGGTTATTTGATGAGGCCCCCAGTCTCGGTTTTAGGGTTGCCATAATTTTTTATAATTATGCGTTCATTGCCTGTAGGTCTTACCCACCACACAGAGCCGAACGAGGGGACGCCCAGTCGGGTCGCCGAGATTCCTTGGGCGGTATACCGTTAGGGTGGCATAATCCCCGAGTACCGGACCATTGGCATTGGGGTTGACTGCCGGTCCCCTTACAGTCATTCTAGGAGGCATAACCACTTATGTGCCCTTGGCCGATTGACCAAGACCGGGCTACTGCCCTGGCCTCCCGTTTTCCCTGGAAGCTGTGGCCAAAGTGATGTTTTGGAGACTGTGGGTCGCAACCCTAGTCCCCGATGTCTGTCAGCCACCTCACCAGTGTGGAGTGGCCAAGAGACATTGCAGGGCATATGCCTCCTCAACCACCAGGATCTGCTTTTCCCAGGGGTGTGTGTCTCCATGCACAGCAAACACAGCAGCGTTTGTTTATGGTCACCTCAGTAAGGAACCTACATCGACCATGAACAAGTCAGACAGTTATCAAGTAACTGACACAGATAGGACAAGAACAACCACAATGATGATATCGTCCCTTCCAGAACACAAGTCATGGGCAAAGACGATAGTGGTGTTGTCCAGTCAGGGGCAAGAAAAAGTCACCCCTTTTTTGTCGCCTATTATGACATGCAGGTATGCAGTGTGCCTATTCTACCCTGGGCACACACGGGTATATGTGTTCTTAACCTTAAAGTTAGGAAAAAAATCCATTATAGTCATATTAGGGCTGTGAAACCTTTAGTAGCTTAGTTTTATTTAGCCCTCTACAACATCCAACAAAATTTGTGTTGAATGAATTATTTATTTTGATAAGGCAGGTGTTTTATCAGCTTGGGGTGCTCACAACACCCCACCTACGTACTTATGAAACATTCTTTGTAAAAAAATTTTGGGGTTTTAGCTTAATTTTTAATTAAAATTAAAATGCCCCAGATATACAGACACTTTCCTTACAGGGGGCGAGAAATTGATGGAGTTGTTGACCAAACATACAGAAATGGGTCACTTGTCTATGGCTAGTTTTTGCAGAGAGAATTTTTGTATAATTTTTGGTACAGCTTAAATTTCTTTAGCAAAAATATATGTAATAGAGTGTGTAGTTAGTTTTTAATTTGGTTTCCCATGAAACGACCATAAAATTCCTGTCAGTTTTTTTAATGATATGGTAATTTTGATGCTTATTGATAAAAAAATTTTATCTTCTTATTTTTAAGCATTCTCAACATTTTTTTGCATATATTTCTTTGCTATGCCCCTACAAATATAATAAAGTTTTAAAATAATTATTTTGGTTATGCAAATATTTTTAGGGGTGGGGTGGTGTGATCACCCAACATATGCATTTATGAAAGCTTTAGTCACCTATGTACTTAAAGGTTAATTTTGGCACCCCCACAGACAAACGTTGTCAATACTCTAACAGGTTCCAGACACCTGGCTGGGGTGACCCCAGTCAGAGTATGTTCAGTGGACCCTCAGACCCGAGTCTGTCACAGGCAGGATAAGGGTATGATGATGATGTTCTTAATGTTCTTAAAATGAAATTACTTCTTTAATTGAAAACTATACAATTTTTATTTTTTCTGCTTCATTTTTAGGTACTGTCAATAACTACCCTATTGCAGTCCACCATATTAGGGTGAGGGTGAGATGTGTTCGCGAGAGGATGTGTGCATAGATACCTGTAGTATTGGTGTGAAGATACAGGAGTTAGGGTTGTCCCTTGTGAAGACGTTTGAGGTGGTTGTTACTAAAAAGTCGTCTCGGAAAGAACAGGAGGATACATTTAAACAGAATGCAGCCGTAATACACGATTTATGTGAGCATTTGATTTCCAGTGCAGAGAAAGGTGAATCGGATACCTTTTGTGCGGGTGACGATGGGAAGGCTCGAAAGGACTCCCAATCCCCATCTTTAGAAAGCTGGGTAGACCAAATAGAGAGAAGTTTCACAGAATCATTGCAGAAAATTGAAGGTAAATTAAATGAAATTTCGCATAGAATGTTGCCCCTGCCGCCGGCACATTCTTTTGCTGATGTGGCGTGGGGTGGAAGGTGTAGTACTAGCTTTTTTACCAGTGAGGGTACAGGGGACTTACGATTTTCAAACCTACCAAAGCTATATACTGAGAATGCTGATCCATCTACTGTATATCTAATTCATCTAGTACACAGAGTGGAGCCCTTATCAGGATCCCCCCCGCCAGGAGTTGCGCCTGTCCCTCCACCTGGGAATGCAGTGCCTACCCTTGTTAGGCCGCACCCCCATAGTGGGAAGGTGCAAGAGTGAGGTGATTAAAGCCTCCCGAGTGCTAGACATTGATCGAACTCTCTGTATAAGTATTAGTAATGTTTGATAGTTCTTCGCATAGCTAGCGAATAGAAAGAGATGATCTTTGACCCGGATTTGTGGCCTGAAGCGATATGTGCACAGCTCTTTTTCAGTAAAAATCTGTCACTATGTCCTGATCATTCCTTTCGTGCTTGCAACTAACCTTAAGAAACTCCAGGGACCAAGGTTATCAGTGTCATACTTAAACGCACGATCACTAGCTTGGAAGTCAGATACTCTTGCTGCTATCGTCGCAACAGATGATCCTACATGCATCATAGTTACAGAAACATGGTTAAATCCATTGATTGGAGACGACATAATTTCTCTTCTGCCTTATATTGTGTTTCACAGTGACCGCCCCTCATGCGGAGGTGGCGTCACTATATATCGTAAACCCAACTTATCGCCTTCACTCCTGTTTTCTGGGCAGATCCTCGCTGCTGATGTGGTCGCTATTCAGTGTGTGTGTGTGTGTGTGTGTGTGTGACGCCATGGTGTTTTGCATCTGGGCAATTTATCGCCCTAAGTGTGTCAAAGTGGAGTTATTCCTATCATTGTTAGTCAACAGTATGAGATCACCATATCCTACCTTTCTCATTGGAGATTTCAACATAGATTTTTCACTTTCTTCTCAGACTGTATTAAGTGCACTCAGTCTTCTTGAGAGTTTCTGCTTAAAACCTGTTCTCAAATGTCCTACCAGGATATCTGTATCTTTGTCTACTACGATTGATCAGTGCTTCGTTTCTTCCGAGGTGTCAGTCATCACTATTCGAAGCAAACCTGTTTACCTCTTAGATCATCTGTACCTGTACTTAGATCTGGCATTTCCTTGTTTAAAGTTATCCAACTCTTCATCTACCACTATGGATATCCCAAGGAGGCAGTGGAACAAATTCCTCTACTAAGAAGCAACAATATAAGACTCTAATTAAGAAACTGTACTACTCCTGGGAATTCTTTCTCTCTCTGGAAACTCATCTCCAGAACTGCAAACACATCTCGTGTATTCCCTCATGGTCAAGCACAGGCTTTTCTTGAATTCCTCAAGAATCCTTTGTCTGTTCCCAATGCAGATCCCAAATACCCCTCGATTGAATCTCGTTCCTGTTCCTCTCCCCAATGTACAAACAGGGAAGTATTCTGCAGCGTGAGGTCTTTGAAGCAACATCCTCTTAATGTTCCCGATGCAATTCCAGGTTCCCTATTATGGCTTATTAGTAATGTCACTGTATGCCCAATAACAAACATTTTCAACCTTGTGCTTACTACTGGACACTTCCCCTCCCAATGGAAGAGGGCTTGGGTGGTCCCAGTGCTCAAATCAGGTGCGAACGCCAAGTCAAATTACCGACCTATTTCAATTCTTTCCCCCTCGTCCAAGGCCTTTGAAAGAATACTTTTAGATAGAATTCACAGTTCCTGCTGCAAGGCTATTCCTGATTTGTCAATATAGTGCAGTCCCTGGCAAGTCCACCACATTGGCACTTATAAGTATATACCGGTGTATACTCATTGCCTGGGAGAGTAAGGATGTTTTCATTATATGCGAAACTGATGTATCCAAAGCCTTCGATACCGTTCCCCATGCCGCCTTCATGCATGCTATCCAGGAAGCAAAACTTACCGCCCCTTTGCAAAATGTACTAATCTCCTATCTAAAAGACTGTACAGTTCAACTCAAGGCTGACCCATCCTTCATAGCAAATTTGAACCAAGGAGTTCCCCAAGGGTCTGTGCTCCGGCCCCTGTTATAAAACCTGGCAACATCTCCCATTGCACGCATTCTTCCCGCTAGTTACTGTTGGATATACACGGATGATAATAACTTTGGATTACAGTGCCAACCAACCAACCAACGTCATTCAGGGTCTTTCCCAGTTACAAGACAAAGTAGGCGATCTGCAGACGTGGTATGAAATGAATAATATGAAACTTAATTCAGAAAAAACAGAATACTGTACCTTTTCTCCATCCCCCTTACATGACATACCTGTAGCAGCCATTAAAGTGTTGGGGATAACCCTTGACAGCTGCCTGTCTTTTAATCATCATATCCTTTCGATTACTAAACGTTTGCATTCTTTGTATTATCTTCTTGTTTGAAGTCAGTGTTATCCAGATTGGAGCTTATTACCGTATTCAAGGTGAAAGCCGTACCTGTCATTGCTTATGCCTGCTCCATTTACTCTTCAACCTCAGTCAGCTCCCTTCATGTTACGTATAGCTTATAATCGGTTACTGCGTCTAGTATTGTCCATTTCACCTTTTTCCAGTGTTACCCAGTCGTGCATCACTGCCGACCTTCTTGCTTTTCCATACCTTCTTACCTACTACCGTCTAGTAGAAATATCTATTGCACTACGTTCTAACTGCCACCCTTTTCATGAAAGACTATCCCTGTTTGTGGCTACCCCACCCTACGGAGCAACTCACTGATTTAAATTTGTGGTTACCTGTCCAAAATCTTCTTTTTCAGCTAAGTATTTTCCTTATAACACATTCTGGTTCTGGAACTGTCTCCCTTATTTCATTAGGGCCCAAATATTCCTGTGTTCCACCCATCAATGCCTACATTCATATAAACATCTCAATAAGTTTATCTTATGTGTGGTCTTGGATGCTCAGAAGTCCAAGACCTCCATATGGTAATTACAGTGCACCCAGTGCACCCGCTCGAGGGTTAGGGGCTTAATCTGATGTGTTAATGGTTTGTATCGTACGCTTTGTTTTCTATGATTATTGTTTCACCCTTGAATTTTATAGTAATGTATGTTACTCATGCTTGTAATTAGTGCCCTGCTGGGCATGTTATTAAATAATAATAGGGATTTTGCAGTTAGGGAACGTGGGCGTTTCCAAGACGAAAGACGAGAAGTGAGCAACCTTCTCATCCGTCCTTCTCGTCTCGCCCCATCCATGGACGGCAAAATCTGAAATACACGTCCTTGTTTCTCGCAACGAGTTGGCCTGCCTGCTATTGGTCAAACGCTTGCGCATGCGAAAATCACTCTTAAGCTAGCTATCTGGCATCCATTTTTTTTCATGAAGCGACGGAGAGATAAAAACCCCAAGAAATGAAAAATAAAAGTGATGATCCCCAACACCTGTTAGTGCAGATATATGTTATATTCAATGTTTTATACAATGCAATAATTATACGGAACATTATTTTAAGGAGATTTTAATCCATTTTACTTAACGCTTCTACCATACAGCTGTTGTGAAGACTAATGTATGATACTGGTCACATCCCAAAATGACGTTGCAATATAGTGACCAGTAAATCTGAAAAGTGTATTCCTCGTCAAAATGTAAATTACAGTCCTAACTAAATA
The DNA here is from genome assembly GCA_013389805.1 of Trigoniulus corallinus. Classification (NCBI taxonomy): domain Eukaryota; kingdom Metazoa; phylum Arthropoda; class Diplopoda; order Spirobolida; family Trigoniulidae; genus Trigoniulus; species Trigoniulus corallinus. Next base: position 5,400,515 of record JAAFCE010009058.1, read on the forward strand.
AATCTTCTTACATGGATAACTTTAACAATAACAGTTCTTTTAATATTAACTATAGTTATTTTATATCTTATACAATTGAATTAATACTTAAACGGATTGAATTAGTAATTAAACGGAACCTCCAATTCACACGTCTGAACTATTGTCTCTTCAAAACTGAATCTCTCAAAACGGAGGTTTACATTCCAAAAATCCAAACAAAAAGAATACAAGTAATGTATTCTAATTTTCAAAGTTGAAAATTTAAAACATAGGAACGTTGGTGACGTCATTCAGAGTATGCTCTCTGAACGTCACCAATGTTCAGAACACCGCACTACCCCCCTGCAAGAAAAAAACCACGGAAGAGAAAAATGAACACGTGTAGCACGGTTGCGGGAACGCGTGAGGACACCAGAAGGTGTATTGATAGCTTCAGAAGTGGGAAGGTTGTGGGTGGAGGAATGATTAGAATCTGTACTTGTAGAAGTAGGGTTTGAAGAAGGAGAAAAGGGCATAGGTGTACTATCTGTAGATAATAGAGATTCATCAGTCTCTATAGATAACTGAGGCTCAGAAATATAAGAGTCTGATAGGAAAGCTGGCTTGAGTCGATATATCGCCACATTATCTGTACGACCATTTAATTCAATCGTAAAGTATTTGTCATGTTTGGCGAGTATCTTATAAGGTCCCTCATATGGTGTAGAGAGTGGATGTTTGGGCATTCCAACACAAACAAAAACATGTGTAGCGGTACCAAAATCAGGATTCCGAAAAAGAGGTGCTGAAGGAACACGTGGTGGGCGATGTAGCAGTGCTCGCATGTTATACTGCAAATTTTGGAGGAAATCACTCCTAGGCAAGGCATTATATTCTGACGCGAAGATGTCTACAGGCAAGCGTAACGTCATGCCATACACCAATTCGGCAGGCGCTGCCTATAGATCTTCTTTCACTGCACAACGAAGAGCTAGAAGTATGAGAGGGAGGTTGTTGCTCCAATGTGCTGGATCTTCTGTAGCTTTCAAAGCGGCTTTGAGTTGACCGTGGAACCGCTCTATCATGCCGTTTGATGCTGGATGGTAGGAGGTTGTCCGAATATGTTTGGCTCCCAGCATGTTGCACAGATGATTAAATAACAGAGAATCGAATTGTCGACCTCTATCTGTGGTAATCGTTGACGGAATGCCAAAGCGGGAAAACCAATTATGTAATAATGCTTGTGCCACAGTAGAAGCTGTGCAGTCTGCTATTGGTATGGCTTCAGGCCAACGAGTAAATCTGTCGATACAAGTCAGAACATACTGGTTGCCCTGAGATGGAGGCAGCGGACCAACAATGTCGATGTGAAATTTATCAAAACGTGAAGTTGGAGGTGTGCAACTAATTGGTGGTGAAAAGGTGTGATGATGTACCTTGCTCTTCTGGTAGGAAATACAGGATCTTGTCCATTGCCGTACATCCCTATTGATGGATGGCCAAACAAAACGTTCAGTGATTAGATTTTGGGTGGCTGCTATACCAGGATGTGACACATCATGGAGACTATGGAAAATTTGTTGTCGGAAAGCTTCTGGAACTATTGGTCTGGGTCTAGACGTTGAAACGTCACAGTATACACTAACTTGTGATCCTGGCACTGGCACCAATTGAACATGTAGCGATTGAGAATTTTGAGAATTTTGCAACATTGTTTGGATTTCTGAGTCAGTTAACTGTTCTTGATAAAGTTTTTCAATATCAAGTTGGCCTGTTGACATTGAAAGATGGTGTAGTGTTGTTCGAGATAGTGCATCTGCAACTATGTTTGCAGAACCTGTTACATACTGAATGTCTGAAGTAAATGCAGAAATAAAGTCTAAGTGCCGAGCTTCGCGTGGCGAATGCTTATTGAAGTTGGTGTGCATGGCGAATGTGAGAGGTTTATGATCCGTAAAAATTGTAAAATATCGTCCTTCGAGAAAATATCTGAAATGCTTGACCGCTAGGTAGATGGCAAGCAACTCTCTTCCAAACATGCTGTACTTCATTTCTGCTGGTTGGAATTTGCGTGAGAAGAAACCCAGTGGTTGCCAAGCATTATTGACGTACTGTTGAAGTACTGCACCAGCTGCTGCATCTGAAGCATCGTGAAAAGAGCGATCTTAGTCTCAGGCTCTGTACTGGGATGCCTAAGCAACACTGTGTGTGACAAAGCATCTTTGGCCTTCAGAAATGCACTGGTAGACAAGTCATTCCAATGAAGAGGTGTATTTTTATTGGACTTTCCGGCTAGCATATTGTGTAGTGGCAATAGAATTGAGGCACAATGTGGAATGAATTGGTGGTAAAAGTTAATTAAACCAAGGAAACGGCATAAGGACCTCTTGGACTCTGGCTTTGGGTAATTTTGTATAGCTTCAATTTTATGTGGTAAAGGTGTAATTCCTTCTGAAGTAACCAAATGTCCTAAGAATTCTAGGGATGGAACACCAAACTCACACTTTGACACATTAATGACCAGTCCGTACTGATGTAGACGCTCGAATACCTTCCGTAAATGATGTTGGTGTTCGACGTCATCAGGACTGCCAACGAGTGTATTGTCTATATATGTAAAGACGAATGGTAAATCTGCCAGGACAGTGTCCATAAACCTTTGAAAGGTTTGTGCTGCATTCTGGAGTCCAAACGGCATTCTTGTATATTCGTAGAGACCGAAGGGTGTTGTCACAGCTGTTTTGGAGACATCTTCTGGAGCGACTGGTATTTGGTGGTATACCTTGACTAGATCAATTTTAGAAAAGACATGCATGCCATGGAGCTGAGAGGTGAAGTCTTTAATATGAGGTATGGGATACCTATCAGGCACGGTACGTGCATTGAGTGCACAAAAATCTCCAACCACACGCCATTTATCATTTTTGCATATGAGATGTAAGGGGCTGGACCACGGACTTGCTGAAGCTTGAAGATAGCCAAGTGCATGGAGGATTTTAAACTCCTCCTTGGCGACCTTGAGCTTAGCAGGGTCCAACCGACGTGCTTTGGCATGCACTGGTGGTCCATCCGTAGTGACAATATGGTGCACTACTGAATGGGTAACGTTGGTGGAGCCTAACCGAGGAATTGTAATATCTACGAATTCCTGTAGGATATCCCTATACTTAAAATTTGTTTCTGGTATGTTTGTGGACAACGCACCGGTGTACCAGAGATTTCCAAGTCTGTGATACGGTCGTGTAATTTGTGTCGACCAACATCCACAACCAGACTATAGTGAGCTAGAAAGTCAGCTTCTAAAATGGATTGAGCACAGTCAGCTATGATGAATGTCCAGGGGAAGGATCGTCTCAGCCCTAAATCTAAACTGATCTGATGAACTCCATATGTGTTTATAATGGTTTGATTTGCTGCATAAAGTTTTAAATTACTAGATGACAGACACTTAAGATCCAATTTTGCTCTGGGGAGTACGCTAAACTCCGCACCTGTGTCTATTAAGAAACTGCCACAACTATTAGCATCAAATATAAAGAAAAGGTGACTATTTTGATGGCCGTGCTCATCTTGCACCTTAATGGATGAATGGCCTAAACGTTTCCCTGGTTTCCTTTGCAGGGAGGTATACATTTACGTGCTTTATTACCATAACACTTATGATACCAGCAGAGATCAGTTGTGGCATCAGTATCAGATGTTGTTCGTGGCCTAGGGTGTGATCTGGAACGTGAACGGTGAAACTTGCGATGGTCCATAGAGAGCGAGTGAACTTTGGAGCTCAAGAGCTCCACCTGCTTTGAAATGGCTGCCAATCTGTCATCAAGTTGCTGAAGAAACGTGCTGTTGGGTGAAGGAACCATAGCTGGATCTGCTGCCAAGGAGACAGAACTAAGTTGATGTACTGAAGGATCTAGCACCTCCAGTACTTTATCGGCCATGTCAGCCAATCTATCTAGTGGTGTTCCAGTTTCTGCAGTAGCCAAGATAACACGAATCTGTTTGGGAAGCCTTGATATGAATAACTCCTTCAGGAGTGGCACATTATCTGGAGTAGAGGCTGTACTTCCGGCTAGCTGTTGCATGTGTTGCAACAGCTGTGTTGGCTTAGGATCACCTAATTGTAAATTGTTCAGTAATTGTTGCAGCTTTTGCTGCTGTGTAGGTGCACTTCTCTGTTTTACTGCAGATTTCAAGGCTTCATACGCATCTAAAACTGGTGGACTTAGAATAAGGTCCCTCACATCTGCGATGATTTCTGGTGGCAACGCATCTATAGCAAGGTCAAACTTCCTGGTATCGCTGCTCACTTGATACACACGGAAACGGTGTTCAATAACTGCAAACCAGGTTTCCGGATCATGTACCCAAAACGGAGGTAACTTAAAGGCTTTCAGGCCATGTTGTATCGCATTTAAATTACCCTCATCTCCGGAATTATTATTGACCTGTATATTGTTTGAGTATCCTGGATCTGCAAACTGGCTGGGGCCTTCCATCATGGGGAATTAAAAGAAGTATAAAGTTTACCTTACCGTAGGTCACGTAAACTTAGCTTGTTATTCTGATTATTGAAGAGTAATGAGTCACCGTAACTTGTCAAAAAAAAAAAAAAATGTAATCTTTCACAAATAATCCAATTTTAGTTGTAAGGAACCACTGTGTTATTTGAGGTGTTTTATCCAGATGAAGATTTTTTTATATATTAAAATAATTCACTGTATATGATGGATCATATCACAAAAGGAAAGTAAATCACTAGTATAATCACATAGTCTTCTGATTCCAAAAAAAAAAGATCACGTCCGGGTCACCATATGTTGTGAAGACTAATGTATGATACTGGTCACATCCCAAAATGACGTTGCAATATAGTGACCAGTAAATCTTAAAAGTGTATTCCTCGTCAATATGTAAATTACAGTCCTAACTAAATAAATCTTCTTACATGGATAACTTTAACAATAACAGTTCTTTTAATATTAACTATAGATTATTTTATATCTTATACAATTGAATTAATACTTAAACGGATTCAATTAGTAATTAAACGGAACCTCTAATTCACACGTCTGAACTATTGTCTCTTCAAAACTGAATCTCTCAAAACGGAGGTTTACATTCCAAAAATCCAAACAAAAAGAATACAAGTAATGTATTCTAATTTTCAAAGTTGAAAATTTAAAACATAGGGACGTTGGTGACGTCATTCAGAGTATGCTCTCTGAACGTCACCAATGTTCAGAACACCGCACAGCCAAAATATGTTTTGTCTGGCAGTCACTAGATGGCACACAATTATCTGAAACGGATAACTGCATGTTGCCAAACACAAGCCGAGACGAAACATAAGAGGACGAATTTGAGACCTGAAATTCGTCTCTCGTTACGTCCGTCCCTTCTACATGCAAGATCCCTAATAATAATATTCAATCACAATATCTTCGGTGGGGGCCGCCATGTTGCACTACGGAAAGAATCCTACTAGAAAAGGCGTAGCGTTTGTACTACGAAGTTTTGGCTACAGTTTTAAAAGAATTCGATCCCCACGCTACGAAGTTGCTACGTAGCTTTTTGAACACCAATTTTCGTATTCTTCGCTACGTAGCGCGATACGTAGCATAAAAGATTATGCGGTCTGCGTCTAGCGTATGCCAAAACGTGTTCGCGTTTGCGCAGTTGAGTATTCGTCTGCATGCGTAGCGTATGCTTGCAAAAATCGTTTCAATAACACTCCCTAATCTTGTGAGATTCCTACGACCTAGCGCATAATGCGAGCGAAACCGTTCTACTTTTTTGTCTACTAGTCTTCTCTTCCGTTTGGCTTATCCTCGAGTTGAGTACATCCAGCGAGATACTTCATTGCAGTGCAAATTAAAATTCTTTTACTTTTGACTCTTTCCGTTTTATATTAATACTTATAGCGTTGCGAAATGGCGCTGACTATCGTTTCAGGTCGATGATTGAAGCACTTAAATGCAACCAAACGTAGTTTGTGTGGTGTTGATGATCTGGTTTGGATAAATTATTTTCCGCAAGTTTCATTATTAATTTCGACCAAGTACGTAAGTTTCTGTATGATGTTTTTATGAGAATTCTTGTAACTATAGTAATTCTTCCGACTTCATCGTAAGCCGCATGAACGTTTGCTGCTAAAATGTAAAGCGAAGGTTACGTTAATTAAGTTACGGAAAGTCCAATGTGAATTTTTGGAAAGTCGATTTAATGTATGTGTTAGCCAAAAACGAATATTAACGCTAAGTTTAAAGCATATTCCTGTGAACTTTCGGATGGTACCACAATCGTTTACCCACCCAATATTGTTCGATATCCGTAATATTATATCATGGCAACGTGTTAGATAACAATATAATTAGTCGAATTGTCTAGTTACTAATTCCTTTGTATTTCAGGTTCGCTGGAATGAGTAGCCGCAGTGACACACAGCCAGAATCTCCTCCTCCACAGCGAGGCTGGAGTTACTTAATTGTAAGTTGATGTCATAACAAAACAGTATATTAAAATATGGGCATGCCAAAATATGTTGTTTATTGGAAGTTCACCATGTTTTCATGTGAGACTCCGTCAGAACCATCATCATCATACCCATATCCCGTCTGTATCAGGGTCGGATCTGCCGGTTCTTGCCCTCCACTCCCGTCTATTTCCCACTAGGTCCCGTCCACCCAACATACTACAATGTCGTTATGGACATCGTGCTCTCACGTCAGCTTCGATCTGTCCCGGGTGCTTCCGACCACCTACATTCCTGAAATGGGTCTAACGAGCTCCTCCTTCCCTCGTCTCATTACGTTTTCATACCACCTCAACCTATCCGCCCTCATTTTTTTCGGTGGTGTCCACTCGACACCCCATTCATGTACCGCAGCAATCGAATCTGGATTACTTGCCCGCCGAACACCCTATTCCATATAGAATAGCAAGCCTAACCACTACCGTGACCCTCATCACACAGGACTCCACTTGCCTGTTTCCACTTCCACCATCCGCCATTGATTCTATGGGTCACATTAGTGTATCTCCCCTTTGCTTTGGAACACTGATCCTAAGTACTTTACCTCTTGTACCTTTTTCACCAGTTCGCCCCTAGAAAGTCCGTCACTGTTATTTTCCTGTCCTTCCTAATTGAAACCTAAATTCTCTTGTCTTCATTTTTATCTTTAGCCTCCCTTTTCTATCGCTGCTCTGTGATCGTTTAGGTCCTTTTCTACTTGTTCTCTGTAGTCACTACGTGTTCAGAATGCTGTCAGAACAGTGATTTAAAAATCTAGCATAAGGAAGGGTGTGGGATTTGGGGTAAGCCTTTGCCCAGCCCAACCTTCAGCAAACCACTATTTGCATATGTATAGGACATTGAGAGCGACAAAATTACATTTATAATTACTTAGGTTACTAGAAATGGGGTGGGATGTTTACAGTCCCACTTTAAGATGCAGGGCTACGTTAAAGCCTCTGTGCTAGCAGCACTTGTAATTTGTTAAGGTGGTACAAAAAATATCCCACTTTGTATCATTATGCATCAAACAGTTGGGACACTTTTCACTCCACCATGGCTTAAAGAGTTAATTGCCATTAGGTTATCTGTTACTCCGAAGTAGCTGGTAAAAATAGGCGACATGAAATAAGATTTGGTTTTATACTAGTTTTCTGGATTTCGGATTGCAGGATAACATTTGACTGAGGCATGTGAATTCTTTCTGGTGAGAAGGAGACATAAAGTGTGAATTTTGCCAAATAGGAAATAAACCTATGGCACCATGTGATGTGTGCGAGGTGAATTCCACCTTCACATAAAAGAATCATTTCTATATTGAGTAGGAGGCTCTGCCAGTGAAAAAAAAAAGGTTTCGAGTGTATGCCAAAATATTCATAGCTCCGTTAGATGGTTAAGTTGAGCTCATTTCTGGTGCTATGAGATGCAGCAACTGGTAGTTTTAGAGATTTCTTAACTACGATTCATCATTGCTGGCAGTAAAGCGGACAGATCATGCATTTCATTATCCATTTCACAACCTAAAATTACATCGTTGGAACCTGTAACAAGCAATTTTACATTGTGAAACGGATCATTTCTTGCAATTCTATGTTATTCCTAGGTCTTGTCTAGTATGCTAGGAGCTGTCCTCTTTACTGGCAGCAATGATGAAATTGAAGGCTGTTGTGCAGCCTGCTGGAGGGTTAGTGTAGGCAGACTGGCTGGAGTAGTAATCAAATTGGTTTATTGTGTAGGTCTCCAACATTTTTGATTGGTAATCCAGATTAAAAAAATTTTGAAGGCTGGCAGGCCACAGCAACCTGATTCATGGTGTTCTTTTGTAAATACAATTTATAAATGTCATAAATCAAATGCAGGGGTCTCCAGGCTTTATTCAATTAAAAGGAATACAAAGTTATAAAGGAAGTTATGACAAACTGTATAGTTTGCATGTTTAGCAAAAGTATTTATTGAAAAATATTTTATTGTTCATGCTTGATGGCTCAACACTATCCTTCTGTGCGCCAGATAAAATCCAGCTGTAGGCCACAAGTTGGAGACCTGGTTTAGTGTATTAAGTTACAAGTGAATTCAGAAGGAATAGTAGGTGAGCAATGCACAGTGAAGTATTTGCACCAAAGCTGCCCAAAAGGGCAAAAGATAAATAAACAGGCAACTGTCTTTCCCTATTGTTTCTTATGCATTCAAAATCATGGTTTGTTGGAGTTGTGCATTTGTGTAAAAATTGTGGAGATTATAGGAGTTATGTTATAAAATATTGCCTGGCTTTTTACAAATTTCTTGTGAAAATAAATTTATGGTGTGCAATATTCTTAGAGTAGTAAAACATGGCACTTGGCTTTTAAAAAGTTGAAATAACAAGGGTGTAGTTTATGTGCCAAGCCTTGTCAAGAAAAAATTTTTCACTAAAAGAAAATATAGGCCTTCCTTTACATATTAGTGTTTTTGTCATATAAAAGGATATTTCATTATCAGATCGTTCAGAGGGTGAAAGCAATGACCAGAAAATCATTATTTGACCTGACAAGAAAGTGTTCCAAAAAGAAGCTGGATATGTTCATATACTTTGAAGATGACCTTTTAGCAATTATGAAATGCTCTGATAACCACCATAGTCAACTAAGGCATTCCCTAAGATGGTGTGAACTTCAATTGAAACAAAAGTGGACAGCAGTGAAACATAAACGTTTCTGTTGATCTACCTTTCTAATAAAAAGCTTTTTCCCAGCTGATTTTGAGCAATAACCATTACATTTAACAACTTTGAATTCATAATCACTTTCCAGTATTCCGAAGTTGTTAGAGCACTCGTTTTTGGTTGTTCATGATATTCTTCTCTCGCGTGGACATCCTGACTGAAATCTACTGTGCACTGAACCAGTTTCTTCATATCTGTCAATAATTTTCTGTACAGTGGAACGCCCTTTTTTAATTATTTTACCAATGTCTCTCTGTGAATTCCATTCTTTTCATAAATTAACCACCAATTGATGAATGCCCAAACATATCTCCATGTTGACATTTTGCACATGAGCAGTGACAAACTACCAATGACTGTTTTTTACACTGATTTACGTATTTTATTGCTAAAGCTGAAACCTCATTTAGGTTTTACAGTTATTTCATTATTTTATGTATTAGGGAAGTTTTCAAATGGTGTATCTCTTCTCCAAGAAATTTTGGAGATATGTCAGGGATAGACATAGAGAGAGGAGTGAGGTAGTAGGTGATGGTAGGAAAGCTTTAGTGGATAAGGATGGCAGAAATATAACCAGCAGAGAAGGCATTAGAAGGATTTTGATGGAGTATGGATGTGGGTTCTCCTCTACTGGTGGAAAGGTGGTTGAAGGGCCAAACAGACCAATAATAAGCCAGAGAGCATCAGCTGGAGAGGCATGCTTTACCAGGGTAGAGTTAGATAAGGAGATAAATGCATTGAAGTTGGGAAAAGCATGTGGGGAGGACAAGGTAGCAAATGAGTTTCTCAAGGCACTAGGAAGTAAAGGTAGAGAACTGCTCTTAAGGATATTTAATGGGTGTTTAGGGGATGGAAAATTACCAGATGACTGGGGCATCACACGGGTAGTGATGCTGTACAAGGGCAAGGGAAAGAGCAAGGAAAGTTTGGACAGTTACCAGCCAGTAGCTATAAACAGTTGCATGTATAAGCTATTTGCTGGGCTAGTAAGGGGGCGATTAGGGACAATAATAGAAGGGTCAGGCAAACTAGTAGAATTCCAAAATGGGTTCCGAAAGGGGCGTAGAACGGGTGATAGTCTGTACATGATCACACAGATTATGGAAGTAGTACAAAGAAAGAAAGGGAAGGCATACCTCTGTTTCCTGGATGCCAAGGGGGCATATGATAAGGTGAATAGCGAGAAGCTATGGGCAGTTCTTCCCAAGTATGGGGTTAATAAGGGGCTAGTGGAGCTGCTACAGAAGCTATATATGGGCACTAGGTATGATTTCCATTGGGAGGGAATAAATACGGGACAGATAGGTGTGGACAAGGGATTGCAACAGGGCTGTCCATTATCACCAATGCTGTTCCTAGTCCTAGTGTACATCAATGAACTGGGGCTCAAGCTCCAAGATAGTGGGCTGGGGTTTCCTCTGGGGGATGGTAACAAATTGCCAGCCATCTTTCAGTGTGATGACATAGTTCTGCTGACAGAGGGTGAGGGAGAGCTCCAAGAAGAACTGGATATCTGTGAGCAGTTCAGTAGGGATTTCCAGTTAGAATTTGGTTAAGATAAAACAAAACTGATGATCATAGGAGAGGATGGCATGCAGCCTAGTAATAAGATGCCAATCAAGCTTGGGGAGAGGGAGATAGAGGTAGTGTCAGAGGTTGCATACCTGGGGGTTAAACTCACAAATGATAGGGGATACTTAAAAGCAATGGAGGAAAACATCATGTGTAAGATAAAAACCAGAGAAGGATTAATAAGTAAACTGGCATTTGATTCATTCTCAAGGTATGAAATGGTTAGGGGGCTATGGAAAGCAGTAGCAGTTCCAGGGCTAACGTATGGAAACGAGGTTCTGTGCATTAGTAAAAAGGTAAGGGACTGTATGGAAGTAGCCCAAAGAAGGTTAGGCAGGATGGCATTAGGGGGAAATAGGTTCACAGCAGTAGAAGCAATACAAGGGGACATGGGGTGGTCTACATTTGAACAGAGAGAAATGATAAGTAAGTTGCTATACTTATGCAGGATATGGAGGCTAGGGAAGGAGAATCCAGTATGGCAGGTCAATGCATGGGTAAACAACATGAGGGTATCTACCAACTGGGAGAGGAGGGTAAACCAGATGTCAAAGAAGATAGGCATAACACTGCAACCCAGGGAGAGCAAGGAGGGGGCAACAACATTGCAAAGACTAGTACAGGACAAAGTTAAGGAATGGGGGTTAGGGCAGTGGCGGCAGAGTATGGAGGGAAGGGCGGCAAAGAAATCGCTGATGGTGTATGGGAACAAGCTTAACATAGAGAGGGAGATAATCTATGACAATACGTGGGAGAGCTCACTTCTGTTTTGGGCAAGAGCTGGGTCACTGGAGACGAAACAGAGGATGGCAAAGATCACAGGTGGAGAGGTGGGCTGTGGATTGTGTGGGGATCGAGTGGAGGATGTCAGGCATGTGATCCTGGCCTGTCCAGCGCTGGGCCACTGCAGGATGAGTTAGGGAACCCCCACCTTGGAAGAGGTTCTGGGGTTGATGGGTTCTGGTGTGGAGCGGCTGGAGTGGGTGCGAATGGCAAAGGTACTGCTAGGGTGCTGGTGGAGATCTAGGCATATGGGCCTGGCATGAAAAATCTCGCTAGCAAGGTATCCGTCACAAAGGATTACATATTCATATTCACATATGCTTTGTGGTATCTGACTCATAAATAATAAAATAAAATTGCGTTCTGGTGCATGGAAATGGATAATGTTAATGCAATGAAAAAACAAAACAACGTTTTACATGAATAAATCATGAAATATACAAATAAGGATTATTTTATGCATTGCAAAAACTTTCTAAAGGCACTGTAGACAGACTTTTTTACATAATGTGTCTGGCAATAAAAGGTACAGTACTTAAGTTTGCCAGAAATGTACTAGCTTTCTTATTAGGCCATTTTCAGTATTAATTCATAACTGCTAATTTTGTACAAGATGATAGAAACCTAGGAATACATTGCGTTTGTGATCGAGGTCGTCTTTGGTAATCAGGTGTAGTCCCCCCTCCCACTTTGCTTTATCATGTCTTACATCATCTTTTGTTTGCATTTACCACATAATCTTGGTTTCTGTCATTTTATTGTTTTCCAATTTTTGTGTAAGGTAACGATTTGCCCTTCGTCTTTAACAATGTGAGGAGGGGGCCTATATTGTCCTTGTATTCATAGTGAACCCGTCTGCGAGAAACGTAATTCTGTGGGCTCTGTACTGTATATACAGTACTTTTCTTTTTGACACCGATGGGTTAGTCAGATAGTGTTTATAATTGAATCCCTTTGAAAATACTATCGAATTTGAGAAGTCCTGTACCTCGCCATCTTTACTACCTTGGCTAATGCATAGGTAGCAATCAGAAATTTTGCGTTGGTGGCTCGATCCTTCATCGAGGCAGTTGGCTTGTTGGTGAAATGGGAAGTAAAGTCGTAATCCCGTGCGGAGTACGATGCCATTTGCACCTAAAACAACCCTCACCAACTATGGGCGAAATTCCCAGGTGTAGGAGCTCGCTCCCCCCGCCCCGACGTCGGTAATGTGTCCCAACCAACAGTACGCCGACATTAAATAAGCTGTGATCGGCAGCCGGCTGCCGATTCCGTCCAATAGATTGCCCATGTGTCCATCCAGAGGGACAAAGATGGGTACTAGACCCTGGCATAGGCGGGATAAGGGTATGATTATTATGAATGATGATGAAACTCTGGGTTCACATTTCATGACGAAAGACCTTAATAGCTGACAATTTTAACGTGAAGGTTGACTGTCTTGTTTATTTACAGTTACTCTTTTCCGTCTAAAGTGACCTAAATAATGATTAACGACTTTGAATGTTTTATATCCAATATGTAATTGACTTTTTTTTTTTTGCAGGCACATGTATCAAGTCACAAAATCGATTTTGGGCTGTGGGCTACGAGAGTCGTTACCATTGTGTTTACAATTCTGTATTTAATTCCATTTTATGGGTAAAGCCTAAATTTCTATGCGAGTTGTCTATTTGATTTGTATTAATCGATATGATGGTGTCGATCAATAATATTAATGTTTTGAATCCATTTTTCGTGTTTAGGAATCCATATGTTAGCTATCAACGTGCCCTCATCAGTAATGCAGCAACCAGTGCGCTGAGGCTTCATCAACGCTTGCCTCCTGTTCAATTTAATCGTGTCTTTCTAAGCATGATGTTATCAGAGGATAGTTGTCATTATCTACTTTACTCGTTGATATTTCTATACTCTTATCCAATCACACGTATCCTTGAGTAATTTATTTTAAGAATTGCTAACTGACTGTATGCATACTTGTACTTGAGTTGGATGTCAACAGTGATGCCAAACAAGGGGCCCACAAATCTGTAGAATGCCCTCGCGGACGGAAGTTTGAAGTTCGTTTTATGAAACTAGTAAATAGCAATTGAATATATATATATATATATATATATTAAATGTATATATATTTTAAATGTGTGAATTACACCCTCCGCCCATCAATTAGGTCTACAATGGTGTTCTCATAATCCAAGCTCCGATAATCACAGTTTCCAGTAATCCGAGCTTATTTTTCAGAGATTTGTTCTCCTTATATGCCACCCAAAAACGGCTATTTTATTTCAAGATTTCATTAATTTTCAACTTCATATCTATAATCATACTTTTTTTGGGAGTCTGAGGGGGTAGCGTTCCCATGACAGTTTCCACGACAGGTAGTTTGGGAGATATTATTAAGAATGGGGTAAAGAGGGGTTTATTCGAATAGTTCCATAACCCGGGTAAGGGCACCTTAGGGAAATGCTGCAGTCCTCGCGTTGAAGAGTGGGGTACACCAAGGTTTAGCGCTAAGTCCATACCTTTTCATTGAGGTTAAGGATGAGCGGCTTATGGGAGTAGGATAATTGGTCCCTCAGTGCATGGTATTTGCCGATGATATTGAAATCTTAGTGACTCCAGATAACACGTAGAGAGGAGCCTAAAAATATTAGAGGGGTTATAGAAATGGAAGAGCTAAAGATAAACATGAACAAGACAGAGTATTTATCTTTCGATTGGGAAGGATAGGAAAATAATGGGGGTGTTCACTTTAGGGGAGACTGGTGAAGAAGGTGGAAGAGATACAGTACTTAAGATCAACGATCCCAGCAATGGAGAGATACTCAGATGTTACCCATAGAATCAATGGGGAATGGTTGAAGTGGATTCCTGTGTAATAGGAGAGTCCTAATCAAGTTGAAAGGGTAACTTTAAAAGGCAGTGGTTAGGCCTGCTATGCTAATGTCGATGAGGGTGTTGGGCGGTGAGGAAGAGCCGCGTAAATAGAATGCAAGTAGCCCAGGTGTTGAGAGCTCGTAGTTAGCAGTGAGTATATTAGAGGTAGCCCGGATGTGGAGGACATCTAGGAAAAAATGCGGGAGATTAGGATGGGGTGGTTAAGACACCTAATGAGTAGAGGGTAGGAGGACGCGTTAAGTCCATTTCATTAATGCAGGTTTTTGGAAGCACCCGTGGCAGGCGGAGACAGAAGCAGACTTGGAAGCAGGGTGGCGGGGACGTGGTGGGAGATAGGCGGTAGTGCAGGGCTAGAACCTGCAGACCCTACCCTGCGATAGGCGGGATAACAGTATGATGATGATGACCGTGTATCACACACAAGTGCGGTGAAACTTTGTAACTCTTGTTTGGTAGTGAGTATTGTGCTTAGATATTTTAATGTTAGGTTGCGTTAAGCACCCAGGTTAGGTTCGTTGGGTGGTTGGTATAGTTTTACTGTGACCGAGTGTCCTGGTCTACAGCGTCAGTGGTTCCAGGTTCGTAACTGCAGCTAATGCAACGTAATCAGTTAAACCCATCATAAGCCAACCACATTTATCCAACGTTTAACGCGGGTCCCTAACTCAACCTCTACCGTTAACCAATCCAACGTAACTCAACCCAACCTGACTAACTTCGAAAGTTCTCCCGTTATATATTAAATTTAGTTAATGGAGGTGTATTTGACCAACAGCGTGTTTGATGAAAGTCCAAATTGAATTTTCTTACACGCCAATTAGACCGATGCTAATAATGCATAGTGCATACAGATTCCCTTGTGTATTCCTGGTTCAGCGGGAGGACCTATGTCACGGTCTAGAACAGGGTTTGGAATTATGATGATGATAAATGTTGATTAACTTTATCGATCCTTAATATTATCACTTCAGTTGCATTGATGCCAGTGTTCCTGTTTGCAACTTTACATGCTTCGAGTTATTCATTAGCAATGCTTGATGTAAGTCTCACTGATTCTAAAAAATAAAGCATGTATGTTACGCTAACAGGTTGGGGCGTCAGCCAAAGGGCCATAATGGGCCAGACCATGTGGAGGCTGCTTGTGGTGATTGGGAGCTGGTATTAACTTGGGTGGGTTGCTTAATTTCGGTGATCTGGCGAGAACTGGGGTGCCCAACGCAATTTTTGTTCTTAAAAATTTCACATGGAATTTGGGATTTATCACGTACCTCGTACAAAATTTTGTGTTTTGTCTCTTGATGAAGTTGTCAACCTCTCATCGCATTTACCATTAAGAAGTATAACTAGTTAGGGAAAATTGTGGCCACAACTTGCGCAAGGAACAAAGGCATTGCATTGAGCGATTCCTGTTCATTCTTACCTGGAATTTGTTTGGGATAGGTGGTGCACTCTCACACTGTTTTAGGGTATTCATTGAATTTGTAGTAATTTTAGAGAGTAATTACTATTTACCTTTAGAAAGTTGGTATGCATTCATGGTGGGGAGCTCGTTACCTCATCTCCATTGTGGAAGTTCAGCAGCGTAATATGCTTCGTCTCATCTCTTTCACGGAAATTTTTTTAATGCCACTCATTATCGTGATGATTTTTATGTAAGTTTTTTATGTAAGATTTTTATGTGATTTTTATGTAATCTTTGTCCATAATATGCACACCGATTAATTTAAATACGTTTATATTTTTCTAAAGGGGACGCTGTAGTCTACTGATGCCATTCATGTACTACAGATTTTTAGCTTTTCGCTATTCATCAAGGCGAAATCCATTTACAAGGTATCGTCATTATCAAATTTGATCCAGACTTTGATTCCTGTCTTGGTGGCTTACTGATTAGCTTTCTTTCATATCAAATGCCGGTGACATACCTCGTACACTTAGGAGTACCATATTATCTTGTGTATAATACGTGCCCCAAGTTTCAAGATTTACGTTAATGTAAAAATCTCAATACCCATGTATAATATGCAGGCTAAGTTCACCAGTGATTTGAGATCACGATTCTGAAGATTTTTTAAGGTTGTAATGTCGATATTGTTGGATATAACTAGACATACTAATTTTTATTACAGTACTTTTTAATTTTTTAGTAGTACACTATTATTATTATATCCATGGTTCATCATAATCATCATCATCATTGTACCCTTATTCCACCTGCAGCAGGGTAGGGTCTGCAGCTTCTAGCCCTCCACTCCCGTCTATCTCCCACCTGGTCCCCTCCAGTCTCGTGTATCTCCCACCAGGTCCCCTCTCACCCCGCACACTGCCATATCCATACGGACAACCTGTTCCCACGTCAGCTTCAGTTTCCCCTGCCCTGGGTGTTACCAACCACCTGCATTCGTAGTATTGATCTAATGAGCTCCTCGTCCCCTCTTCTCATAACGTGTCCATGGTTATGCTTGTATTAATATACATATCTATGGTATAATGTATTAAATAATCCTTTTATTTATTAAATGGTCAAAACGAATGCTAGGTTAAATTTAAAGTTAAATACCTTATTTATTCCAATAACCGCTGCCCTCTAATAAACGCCAGACTCTATTAAGCGCCGCACAATCAAGGCCAAAAAAGTAATAAACGCCGCCCTCCAATAATCGCTGCAGCGTTTTTTCGCTAATGATAAAATATTTTTGCAAGAATGAGTGGGGGTAGGCCGGCCTACCCTCACATACATCGCCATCATACCCTTATCCCGCCTGTGCCAGGTCCTCATCCCCACACACTGCCAATACCTTTACAGACAACCAGCTCCCACGTCTGCTTTGGTCTCCCCCTAACCCGGGTGCTTCCGACCACTTGCATTCCTGAAATTGACCTAACGAGCTCCTCTCCTCTTCTCATTGTGTCCATACCACCTCAACCTATTCACCCTACTCAGCCTATTCATTCTACCTCGAATATACTCATTCCTAATTCTATCAGCTCTCGACACGTCACTCATGTACCGCATTACTGCAGCATTGGCATCTTGGCTACTTGCATTCTATTGATATGGCTCTTCTTCACTGCCCTACCCTCTGATTCATATATAGCATAGTTGTCCTAACCACTGCCCTGTAGAACTTCCCTTTTAACTTGATGGAGACCCTCCTATCACTCATGACTGCTTGCCTGTCTCCACTTCACCCATCCCCCGTTGATTCTATGGATCGCATCTGACAGCCTAAGCCAATATTCCTGCGGGTTTCCAGACGCCTGGCTGGGTGACCCCAGTCAGAGGACGTTCAGTGGACCAGCAGACCCGACCCTGCCACAAGCGGGATAAGGGTATGATGATGATGACTGCCAATATCGTCGACAAAAAGCTTTCAAATTATATAAACGCCGTACCAAAAACGCCACGGTATAAATAAACGGCGCGGCGTTCATTGGAATAAATACGGTATGCTATTTCTAAAAATAACTCAAAAGAGCGTGTAATAGAAGTTAACTTAGGTAAATAAGCAAACGTCCCTTCTGATGCTTTCAATGGATGTTCCAGTATTTTTCGGGACAAAAGCTGCATATTCTATGAGATAATATGGTAATATATCATATACCTCAAAGTGTCCCAGCCTTTGACCATGTACTTAATTACACGTTAGGGATTTATGGCATACCGCTAACATCCAAGCAATTTCAGTGTTTGCTAATGGACAGCTGAACTTTGTAGCTTGATTGTTGTTTGGAAAGCCCACAAATACTCACTTGCAAAGTGGTGGTAGTGTTTTCTTTGCGAGAAAGAAAACGTGATATGGAACACAAGCATTAGCACTTGCATTACATGTGTAGCAGTGAATGTAAAGCAGTAGACTCGAGTTGTGTATACAATGTCACCACTACACGGAATGGCATCCTTTCTACATGGAGTGAAATGTTGGTAGATTGCTACAAAATTTCAGGACATATGTCTCTCCTATGACGTCTTTGTAGAAGTTCACTAACAAAGACGTCATAGGAGAGTCTTATGTCCTGAAATTTTGTAATAAATTAGCTGACGTTCAATAAGCATTGAATTACAGCTTTAGGTGGGGAGCCGCTGCTTAACAATGCTGCTTGGCATTCCACCACCTGACGACCAGCTCACCTTTCCATGAATGTGCCTTACCTGCTGCTTTCACTTGGATTCCTAACATAAGTAGTCTATGGCCACATTCTTTTTAGAAATTTTCACTGGGGAGTGCCTAGCAATCACGAACGTCTGATCTATGCCACCCGCTAACCATAAAGAAATCTATCTGTGACGTCCCTTGTGGTGACTTTAATGTGATTAGGTGCTTCTCCCTCTTCCTAAACTACATGTTTGCCAGTGCAAGGCCAAGTGCATTTGCCATGGTTGAGAATGTGCTGCTCTTGTGTGCTAACTGTACCATACCCCCATCTCCATGGAGTTCCCCATAACCCTGGTTATCTTTGCCTGCATGACCATTAACCCTAGGATGGTCAACAGGGGTCTGATTGACCCCAATGAATTTTAAACTAAAATAACTTTCTATAGAATTTTGTATAGAGTTCTGGGTTGCATTAAATTGCATTGACAGCTTGATGCAAAATCCAGACTAATTTGCTTACATGTGTACTTTGGTCAAGTGGGGTCTTGAAGACCCCATCACACTTCCCAATGCTATTCAGTGTTATATACTGCTTATAACAAATTTGTCTGATGAAACTGCATGAGCAAATTATAGCACCCATCATCATCATCATAATCACACCCTTGTCCCGCCTATGGCGAGGTCGGGTCTGCGGGTTCTGATCCTCCACTCCCATCTATCCCCAACCAGGCTCACATCCACTCCACATACCACCCTTCTATACTTCAAGGTGTTTACTAATTCCCCTGTTTTTCCTGTAAGGGTCCCCACATTCCATGTCCCTAACCTTGGCCTAGCCCCCTTACTTATTGGGACAGCTCTGGCTGGGGGCTCCCCAGCCAGATGCTCAGAACCTGCAGCAAAAGTGACAGGGTTACCTGTGGGGGGTGCTATCCTACCCCACTAAATTACAGCACACAATTACATAAATATATCTGTGAAAATTCGTTCTGAGATCTGATGTTTAAATTCTGTGGTAAAAATATGTCTTGCCCAAAATGGAGTTATAATTTTGCATTGGAAGTAGATATGATTGTTGTTGACAATGAGAGTAAAGATGACAAAATTGATGATGATTCAGAAGGCAGTGATGACCATGACTATGTGCCTCTACCAGTGAATTAGTGTGATGAACCCCCAAACAACATTGAGGTAGTACTAGATTCTGGTGATGAGATGAGCTTGGATGACATTAGAGATGATGAAGACAATAACAAGCAGTCTGTCAGTTTGTTGTATGTTTGTTGGTGTTTTAGGACCCTTCAACTACAAGGCCATCAGAGCCTTGCCCACAGTGTATTTCTGATGCAGAGACTGCACAGACACTACACTAATGCGACGAATTTTGGATACTACTGGTTTCCAGTTATTCCAAGCAGCCACCCATGTCAGTACTAGCTGGGTTTGCATTTCTTAACTTCAGTTATCAGACAAGAACTGGTGTGTCTGATGCAATTTTCTGCTCTGAGGAGGTTCAGGATCTGGTTCAACTCTCCAAAATGGTGATTATAGGAATTCTTTCCCACCTGAAAGTCGTCAAACTATTGTTGAAAATGTGATGAAATGTGACCTGGGCCAAAGTCAGGAGTTCACTTTACAACATGTTTTGAGGCATTCTGCCTGTTTTTTGAAATGCAGATATTGAAAGGGATTGTTCACTCTTCCAACCAGGAGGCAAGGGAACTCAAAGCATGAGAACAAGGGGCAAAGTGGTTGAAGGACCATGATAACTGTGAAGTAATGGCTTTCTTAGGTATCTGCATTGGAGTCAAGTAAGGGGCCTAGAATCTTGAACTAAACAGGCAGTGGGACTTTTTGGTTTGTCGCCAGAGGAACCAGCAAATATCAAGCCATTACTAGCTTCACAAAGAGAGTTGTCACTTGTGTGGCAGAAGCAAGGACAGAAAAACAAGCTTCAGCTGCATATATGCATATATTTTGAAATTACTCTTCGTTAAAATGCAGTTATGCAAATGCTGTATTCTATATAAATACTAATGTTTATGTCTAATATAAAAGTTAAATATTATGTGATGTGACTCTTGAGAGAAATGTTGAATTTCTCAGGTCATCTGTCACTTTCAGTACCATTTTCTGAATGGGGTCACAAATGACCCCTGTTGACCAATGATTAAGAAAAAAGTGTTGACCATTCTAGGGTTAAAGTCCCTTCCAATAACTAAGTGCTCTGTGATGCCCTACCTCAGCCTCTAGTGAGTACCCCAAGTCCTCAACATCTGTCCAGAACCCCACCTTTGTGGGTTCATCCAGACCAACCTGGGGGCATATGAGCTGATGAGGTGGAGCACTACCCCTCTCCAAATCACTGTAACATTAGCATGCTATTGGTTTCTTTCACCAGGGTGATTCCTTTGTTGCAGCTCCCTATCTAATACTATACCCACCCCGTTTTCTCCCCCTTTGCTAGCTGTATATATAAGCATGTATCCCTCACCAAGGGATCTTGATCTGTTCCCTTTCACCTGGTTTCGTGTAGAAAATCTACCTGGATCCGCATTTGCTTTAGTATATTAACTCCCTCATTTTGCCAGTAAGAGTACCCACAATCCACGTGCCCAATCAGAGCTTTCCTATGTTGTCTGTACATGCTCTGACTGGGGCCACCCCACCCAGGAATATGGAACCCGTAGGAATGTTGGCGTCGCTTGCCGTGGGGGATGCCGGCCTACCCCACGGAGGACACTCAACGTGCTATTTGCCACAGGGACCGAGGTCACAACCCCTGTGACATTGTGAGCTGCCATTTAAATACTTTATACTATACTATATATCATATACAAAATTATATACTAACTATAAATTAAATACTAAATATAGGATTAAATAGTGAAATCAACACTAAGAAGAAAAATCAAATTCTTTTTGCCACAGGAAGTTGGTACCTCGCTCCATGCCAGGCAGGGGGATCGTCTATGCAGACGATACCCACGCCATACCGTAGCACGACGTGAGTGGTAGAAACTCCACATGGTTAGGCTTAAAAGTCCAGCCATTTGTGCGGTTCCTGCAAATGCCTGCTGATATATGCCACCTCAGACGTTGTTCACCAAAAGAGCTTAAATAATATTGAAAATAGTGTATATTCATTTTATGTAATACATCACAAATATAATCAGCTCACTTAGCATGGCAAGGTGGGTCTCAGGTTCGCCACCAGTGATCTAGTATAATGCTTTTGCACTGTACCAATTACTTGATGATTTCCCCATTTACGACATATGGTTGGCAAATTGCCTGTTCAGTGTTTGTCTCAATGGTATTAATGGATCGATCCTGACTGATGTCGACCATTTCTTTTCTGGCGGCTTCATAGGTCAATATGATATTTGGAAGTAGTTAACCCTTAATCCGTGACGTGCAATTCATTGTACACAAGTGGTGAGGTGTGGTGAGGTTTTGAATTAAATATAGCTTCTTTTTAATGTCCGTCATGCAATAGGCCAACAGGGTCCTTATAATTCAGGAAATACCTAGAAACGATTCCTATAATCGCTTTTTTTTTACCAAAAAACCAAGGTAATGCCAAACATTGTCAAATTTTACAAGATCCTGCATAGGTCTACTTAAACGTATATTTTTTAAAATAATAAATTGTTTTACACAAAATATCTGCTGTCTGGCTAACAGAATAGAAGATATTAAATTATGAGCATGAAAAGATTATCATAAACTGAATAAAAAGTACATTTTGCGAATCTCATGCCAATCTCAAATAGCATATAACATTGTCACAAGTCTCAAATAGCATATAACATTTTTACCTAGGGATCTTGACTGACCAGGATTCTACTAGATAGTAGAAGATATGAAGGGACTGAAGGAATGACCCTTGTAACTTTATTTTTCTAAAAGTTACTAATGAAAATTTAAATGACGGGGTCCGAGGGACCACGGGGATAAGGGTTAATGCCTGGTTCCGTATACCCACGCGCTAACGCTTTTACCGTTGAATCAGACGACACAGCACAAAAATGGTGACGTCACACTGCTACTTGGGGTGTCGCAGAGCAGCTATGCGGGACGGTAGTTGAGTTGACCAGTGGTCAACTCACATAGCGTCCCGCACGTCACGCTGCGATCTGATTGGCTGGCGGTTGAGCTGTCTGCTTGAAAAATGGCGGAGGATAATGTAAGACATGACGGCGGCGTGCGGTGACTCCAAATAAAGCGCTGCACTTAAGGCGGCTTTCACACCAAAGATGCAAGAGACAAGACATGTGCCTCCTGGATGCAGGAGGCATGCGTCTTCGAACACCAACACATATAAAGCGACGACGTCTTTCACACCGAAATGACATGTGCATCTTACGTCCTGGAAGCATGAGGCACATGTTCCTTGAAAACCGGTTGGTTGGTTTTATGCTTCCTGCCTCTTTGCCTTTTTGGTCAGCGTGTGATTCCCCTGTATTAGAAGATTTGCTCTACTGCGTTCAGGAACACACCAGTTCTTGCCTGATCAATGAGGTTAAGCAACGCACCCAGTTAGTACTGACATGGGTGTTCGCGTGAGAACACCGGGTACTGCAAATACCCAAAAATCATTGCAACAGTGTAGGGTCTTTGCAGACCGCATTAGAACTATGCAGTGGACGGGGCTCTAATGAACCTTGTGGTTGAAGGACCCTTAAACACTAACAAATCAATGAAAATCTGAATTAGCACATGCGCTTTCCAATGTGTTGGGAGGGATGAATCCGAAACATGTTACCTCACAATCAACAATGTGACACAACATTTATTGCTGCCTTCGAAGAGTGCCAGGCACTGTATGACACTGCATCTTATTGCAACCAGGATGCGCATGTGCGAGCATGGAAGGGCCCCTTTCATAAAGAAAAGGTGGGGAACAGCTTAGTGATTTGGACACACCAGTTAGTACTGACATGGGTGGCCTTTTGGGAGTGGGAAAGCTGGGTACCAGTTATAGTCAAAAATCGTCACATTAGTGTAGTGTCTGTGTACTCTGCGTTAGAAGTGGGAAGGGCCCTAAAACACCAACGAACAGATCAAATTCATAAAAAAATATAGAATATTAATAAAAAAAAATTATTTTTATTCTGATTTCTATATATCTGTCAGGTAGAAGCAGACAGAAGATGGAGGCTGCATATGCCTCTTTGGTGTGAAGCATGTTTCTCCAAGAAAAAGACACTAATGCCTCCTGCATCCAGGAGGCACATGTCTTGTCTCTTGCATCTTTGGTGTGAAAGCCGCCTAAGGAATTGCGCTGGCGGTCCTTCATAACGCACTAGCACAAAACGTCATCAAAATGTCATCAGTGGCGACGTGATTAGCGTTGAAGCGCGATGATACGGAACTAGGCTTAAGATTCGTGATATGTAACACAATAGAGAGGTTGCGGGTTGGAAGAAGTGGGTGGAAAAGATTGTGAGACTGTCAGATCCTAAGTAACAGAATAGTTGGTGAAAGAAGAACCAAGTAAAGTTAGGGAATCAATAATGCACCGAAGGTGTTATTTAATTAATATGGTCTGGGTCCGTGGTTGAAAGTTAGATGCATTTTGAGGTGAGATTCACTGAGACCCGACTCCACAAACCCAGATAATTGTACGATGATGATTTCTTGCGTAACAAGTAAAGTTAATGATGACATTTTTCTTTCTAGGCAAGTGTTTCATGAATTACGTTTAGTGATTGAGATGCAAATCAACCGACCAGGATTCCCTGGTGCATTGCAGAATTTCTGTCGGAAAGTAATTGCATTCGTCGAGCGGCTGGCGCCTCCAACCAATTAGTGGTCCAAATGTGGTCATTGTTAGGAACAATTTTTTGTAATTAAAGGCACATATTACGTACGTTGTCACAGAGTATGATCAGTTTAAGAAATACTGTCAGGGTGCCATTAACACTTTTTGCTTGAACAACTGGTTTTGCCTTTTTTCTTGGCCTGACAAAAGTCTTGGAGTTCTCACTATCAAATTGCAGTATTAATCATTAGTATTGTATCTTTAAATATTTTACATCTTTCTTAACGTCTGTTCATATTTCTTCACGCTCATCTCCTGCATCCTTGCATTTCTGGTCATTAAAGGTGATTTGTGCATAATTCCTTTTTGATGGTGGTGAAGAATTTTATTACTATTAATTTAATCCATATACCAAGGTACAATAAACGACAACCAAAACAAGCACAACTCAGGAATTTTAGTTCCTAATTGAAGTTAAATAAAAAGCATGGAGGTGACTGTTAAAATGTTGGCAACTTGTCAGACATTTGAACTGAGAAAAAGAGAAAATATCACTAATAACTATAGCTGTCTATTGGGATATCTGAGGCTGTTGCACGTCGACAGAAGCAACTAAGGAATCAATGATGAAGTCGCACTTGGTGTTGATGATGAAGGGCGTTAGCCAAAATAAGCAAAGTGGAGAACTAAGAACTGAGCAAACAGGAGCAGATTTTATCTGTGACACCACTGAGATTAGCAAACCCAATGGAGGATGGGAAAAATAGTTTTCAGCACTGTGGGTCCTCTGTGTGGAGGACAGACGGGCCTTGGATAGCCCCGAGAGATATGGTGCTGCAAACCGCTGCTAGAGACCAAAGCCACGAAACAGAAAGACGAGAGAGGAAAATTAGCAACACGGCTGTTACAGGTCAACTTAGAGGCGAAAACCACCATCAGTACTGTAACAGGTTTATGGAGCTGATCTGGAACTTAAACACAGGAAAATACTGAAGACCAGAATATTCTGTCTTGTTGAGATTATCTCATGCATAAAGTAGTGTACTCTAGTTTCTCACCAGTATCCTTTTTCCAGGGAATATGGAGGTGTTTTTTTATTATGTTTAAATGCAGATAAAAAATTTTTTGTTTGCAGGATTTTTACATAGGGCAGGCCCTCTTCCCACCTATGGCAGGACCAGGTACCCATCTTGTCCCTCTGAGTGGACACAAGGGTGATATATTGGACAGTGGTTACCCACAGCTGGTTGCCAACCAAAGCTGCAATGCCTCTGCTATTTATCATCATTTTACTGCGCATTGGGCCATCCAACGGAAGCCAGGGGGTTAGTTTCTACACTTGGAAATTTTGCTTCCTCTACCCATTCCTTAATAGAGAGGGTTCTTTCACGTTCAGATGCCATAGTACAGTGGTTCTCAATCTTTTTATGAAGTCAGGGAACACTAAACTGTGACATTTTACTACACAGAACACAATTCAACATAAACTTTAAACAGGTTGAACACTTTTGACACTTGCTTCTGTACTTACTACATCATCATCATACCCGTATCCCCCCTGTCGCAGGGTCGGGTATATGGGTTCTAGCCTTACACACCCGTGTATCTCTTCCCAAGGTCCCAGTCCCCCACACACTGTCGATATCCTTACCGACAACCTGTTCCCACGTCTGCTTTGGGCTACCCCTGACATTGCTACTGACCATCTGCATTCCTGGAATTAACCTGACGAGCTCCTCTTCCCCTCTTCACATGACGTATCCATACCACCTCAGCCTAATCTCCCTAAGTTTTTCAAGGATGTCCACCACAGGTGCTCCACATATGTTCCTTCCTAATTCTGTCAGCTTTGGACATGCCACACATGTGCCACAGCATTCGCATCTGGGTTACTCGCATTCTATTTACGAGGCTCTTCCTCACTGCCCAGTACTCTGATCCATATAGCATAACTGGTCTAACCACTGCCTGGTTCAGCCACACCTTGCCCATTGATTCTGCATGTCACATCAAAGTCTATCTCTCCATTGCTTTGGAACGTTGATCTTAAGTACTTTACCTCTTGCAACTTTGTCACCAGTTTGCCCCTCCATCATATGTCACTGTTAGTTTACTGTCCTTCCCAATTGAAAGCTAAACACCCTGTCTTCTTGTTTATCGATAGTCCTCCTATTTTATTGCCCCTCAATATCGTTTAGTCCCTACTTTATCTGTTCTTTGCAGTCACCAAGTTTTCCTATATCGTCGGCAAATGTCAAGCACTGGTGGGCTGGGCTATTCTCCTACTCCTGTCGGAGCGGCGAGTTGCGTTGGACACACCAGTTCTCGTCTGATCACTGAAGTTAAGCAACGCAAGCCCAGTTAGTACTGACATGGGTGGTCGCTCGGGAAAGCTGGGTACTGCTAATACCCAATAATCGTCGCATTTGTGTAGTGTCTGTGCAGCATATGCATTAGAACTATGCAGTGGACGGGTCTCTAATGACCTTGTAGTTGACGGGACCTTAAACACCAACAAACAAACAATAAATTCTACTCCTGTCAGCAGTTCATTCAATACCAAGATGAAAAGGTATGGGCTAAGTACTGAACCTTGGTGCACCTCAACTCTTATGGGAAAGCCCTCAGTATTCCTCCAAGTTGTTCTTACACTGGCTATGGAACCATCATACATATCCTGGAGTATTCAAATAAACCCTTCTTCCACCCCCGCTCTTTTTTGCAATACCTCCCAACTACCTTGGTACTTACTACCACTTTATATCACTATAAAACGAACAACTATGTCATTTGCGTTTGCTGATTACAATCCCATCCAAACATTATTTAAAATTGAATCGATTTTTTTCCAACACCTTTATTTGTGCATTAAATTTTTTTTGCGGAACACTTGAAGTGGTTTCATGGAACACGCTTTGAGAACCACTGCCATAGTAGACCACTTCTCATCTGAAAGAAGGCACACTCAGGGTTTCACCCACCTCAGTCAAGTATTTTGCACCAAAATCTACTGATGTAGTTACCAAGCATCCTACCCACTGCACCACTGAGGCAAGTTTTTGCAGTTTGTCATTGTTAGTGTGCCACTGAACTTTTAAATTATTAAAAGTGTACCATGACAAAAAAAGGTTGAGAATTGCTGTTCTATGGGAAGGATTTTGTTGATGGTTTTTGCACCACACCTTCACAATTATGGGATACCCCTTATGTCACAGGTGTCCATTTTGATGCTACCCAATTAAAAAGTACTCTCTGCTGCCTGCCATGCAGGTAGGCCTTTACCCCCTGAATAACCTTACTATGAATCCTTGACTTGGACATTTTTGAAACGAGCTTGTCATGCAGTACCATGACAAAGGCCTTTTCAAAGTCCAGTAATATAACGTCAACCTGCTTACCCTGATCTAGAGCTTTTTGCCATTTGAGTGTCACATGACCTCCCTTTCCTAAACCCTAGCAGATTATCACTAACGATGCCATTTTCCTCCAATTATCCCATAATATGTGAGATTAATATATGCTCGAAAGTCTTACATACCACACTTGTTATTCATCATCATCATCATCACACCCTTGTCCTGCCTATGGTGGGGTCGGGTCTCCAGGATCTAATCCTCCACTCTCATCTATCCCCAACCAGGCTTACATCCATCCTGCATGCCATCATGTCCCTCTGTACCACCTGCCCCCAAGTCCACTTGGGTCTCCCCCTACTCCTGATGCCACCCACCACCTGTTACCTCATAATATACTGCATGAGCTCCTCCTCCCCCTTTGCATCACATGCCCATACCACCTCAACCTATATTCTCTCATCTTCTCCACAATGTCCCCCACCCCCAAGCTGCCTCTAACATACTCGTTGTGGACTCTGTCAACATGTGACACTCCACTAATGTAACGCAGCATTTGCATCTTGGCCACTTGCATTTTCCTCTCATGGTTCTTCCTCACTGCCCAGCACTCTGATCCATACAGCATGGCGGGCCTAACTACAGTTTTGTAAACCTTACCTTTCAACTTTATTGGGACTTTGTGGTCACACAGCACCCCGCTTGCCTGTCTCCACTTTAGCCACCTGGCATTGATTCTGTGGGTAACGTCAGAGTCGATTTCCCCATTGCTCTGAATCACTGATCCTAGATATCTCAACTCACTCACTCCAATTGAAAGCTAAGTATTCTGTTTTCTTCATGTTCACCTTCAGGCCCCCCTTTGACATGTCTGCTGTAATGTCCTGTAAGCCCTGCTGAACCTCCTTTTGGGACTCCTCTAACCTTCCTGCATCATCAGCAAATACCAAGCACTGGGGGGCCCATTCCCCTATTCCTGTCAGCAGATCATCCATTGTCAAAGCAAATAGATATGGGCTGAGAGCTGATCCTTGATGAAGCCCTGCCATTACCTTGAAGCCACCAGTATTCCCCCATGCCGTCCTCACCCTAGTGGTGGAACCATCATACATATCCTGTATTATTCTGATATGCCCTTCATCCACTCCCTTTCTTCTTAAAACATCCCATACTACCTGTCATGGTACACTATCATAGGCCTTCTCAAGGTCCCCAAACATTGCATGCAGGTCCTTCTTTACTGCTCTATGTTTCTCAACCATTTGTCGTAGAATAAAGATGGGTTCCATTGTTGACCTACCAGTCATAAATCCAAACTGGTTTCCTCATACACTAGTACAATTTCTGAGGCGACATTCTATGACCCTCTCCCACAGCTTCAAAGAATGGCTCATTTGCTTAATGCATCTATAGTTCCCAAAGTCCTGGGCATCACCTTTGCCCTTGAACAGTGGGACAATACAAATCTCCCACCATGCAAATGGCATTTGGTCACCACTGGCTATTTTATTAAAAAGCTTCCCCAGCCATGTAATTCCTGTGGTCCCCAAGCTATGCCAAACGTCAGTGGGAAACTTATCAGGACCTATGGCTTTGTGTCCTTTCATCTTGTGGAGGGCCCTGACTATTTCTTCCCCACTCACCAAGTTCACAGCTACTGTAGTGGCAGGGATGTTGTTCCTGACCATTTCAGTAAAGAGATTCTTGTAATATTCCTCCCACCTCTGCCTTACCTCCTCTGGCTGGAATAAGACCCCACCATTTCTATCTTTGATCGTTATGGCCCTGGTGACATCCTTACTACTTCTATCTCAGGTCTTGGCTAGTCGAAAAACTTCCGACTCACCTTTGTTAGTCCCTAAGCTTTCATATAAAGCCTTATACTTTTGGTGTTTGGTCTGAGCAATGGTCCTCCTACCATGCTTCTTTGCCTGTATATACTCTGTCTTTGAACCCTGAACCCCCATCTTCTGCCACCTATGAAATGCTGCCTTCTTCTGATGAATGGCTGCTTCTACCTCCTCATTCCACCACCAAGTCTGTCTCCCCAGGTATGAGCCTCCCACTTTAGCTATGCCAAACATAGCTTTTCCACATTGTGTAATCTTCCTGGCCACCCTGTCCGACATGGCATCAGCTGACCCTTCCCAAAACCCAATTGACCTGGCTAATAATCTCCTGCTGGAATTCATGTGCATTTGGTGGCAACTTCCACCACCTAATGATTGGTTCACCTTTCCATGGATGGGACCTAGCTGCACCCCTCACAATTACCTCCATCATGAGTAACTTATGCCCACTTTCCTTCTGGAAATCCTCACTGGGGAGTGCCCAGCAATCACAAATCTTGGGCCTATGCTGCATCTCAACAATAAAGAAATCAATCTGTGACCTCCCCAGGGGTGACTGAAAGGTGATAAGGTGCTTTTCCGTCTACTGCAACCACATATTGGCCAATGCAAGGCCATGTGCTTGTGCTACATCAAGGACTTTTTGTCCCTCTGCTTTGAGTTTGCCATACCCCCATTCCCCATGGACAGTCCCATATCCTTGTCCCTCCCTGCCAACATGGCCATTAAAGTCCCCTCCAATAATCAGACGATCTGATCCATTTCCCCATCTAATTCTGTTATTTAGTGACTGTACCACCTCATCAAAATCCCACCAAAAATCCCATTTGGTGGCCTCATCACATCCTGCTTGGGGAGCATAAGCACTGATGAGGTGGAGCCCGATACCCTGCCATACTACAGTAACTGAAATGATCCTGCTATTGATTTGATTAACAGCTGTGATCCCCTGCTGCAATCCCCTACTCAATACAATACCCACCCCATTATGCCCCTCCTCACTACCTGTGTAGAGTAATTTGTATCCCTCACCCAGTGCCCATTATTGGTTCCCCTTCCACCGCGTTTCTTGGAGGAAGGCAACACTAACCTTCTATGCTTCAGGGTGTTTACTAATTCCCCCGTTTTTCCTGTAAGGGTCCCCACATTCCATGGCCCTAACCATAGCCTAGCCCCCTTAAATAGTGGGATTGCTCTGGCTGGGGGCTCACCAGCCAGATGCCCAGAACCCACAGTAACAGGCTTGCCTGTGAGGGGAGGGTACCGTCCTACCCCACAGAAGACCCTCTTTGTCATGTGAGCAGAGGTCCCACACTCACATGACAATCCACCCCTTACACCCTACACTGCAGAGATGCAATCCTAGGACTGCAATAAAACTTAATACTAATACTAATAAATAATAATAACACTAATAATAATCATAATTAAAAATTAAAAATATATAATGGGAAAAATTAAATTAAATTCATGCCATGGGGGGTCGGTACCAGGCAGCAAACGCAGCGTGGTTGCTGACAATGCAGATGACACATGCTGTGCCACAGCCCAACAGGATAGGGTTAAACCGCCCAACCTTGCAAAAGTTCTCCACCTGTTGAAAAATCAAAACGACCACTCCCACTGCCCTACTGTAAACTGGAAACGTTGTGTGTCTGCCTTGGAACAGGCAGTTTTCACCCAAATGATGAAATTCACCAAAAATATCCGAAAATGTATAAAAATTCGCAAGACAACATGAAAGCAGTACCACACGGGACCAGCGCCACCTAGTGTTTCCACATACCACACTTGCTAAAGAAACTGAAAAAATATTGGTTGATTGTATATCTTCCTTTAATCATGGTTCAGTGCCAATAACAATATCAGCATCCCACGTAGCAGCAAGGGCATTATATTCGGCCACCTTATTTACTATGCTTTTACAATTCATAACAAGCAAAGTCAATTGATCAGTCACTGCTAATCTCCTGCCCATCCCTGCATTTTTGCTGTCTAGTAGTCCCTTGCTATGTACGTTGTGACTTAAAAATCTTCCCTAAAAATTTTTTACTTAATTTTACTTTATTTTTCTCCCAACCCTAGTGGCAGCTAGCTCTCTTATTTAAATGCAATCTATCCCCTGTAAACCTGTTGTGAAGATCTGTGAGACATGCCCTATATTCAAGGAGCTTCAATCCAATCAATTGTCCTTCAAGAAACATCCTGCCATTTACAAATTGGGCCTTAGCTGTGGCTACTCCACCTCTGTCCCATCTATCAATGATTGTGCAATGATTGTGCATTTTTAATTTTCATCAACAACATTTTCACACTGTACAGAATAAATTACTTACTCCCATTATGAAGAAGTATTGATTTTAAACTTCTGGAGGAGTCGATGCAGAGCCTCCACTCAGAAGCAGCATATTGGATTTCAAAATCTTTCATGTGGCCAGGAATACCACAGGTGCTACCAACCACCTGCATTCCTGGGATACACCTGACAAGCTCCTCTTCCCCTCTTCTCATGACATGACCATACCACCTCAGCCTATTCTCCCTCATCTTTTTGGTGATGTCCACCACTCCCAGACTACCTCTAATATATGCATTCCTAATTCTATCAGCTCTCGGCACACCACTCATGTACCGCAGCATATGCATCTTGGCTACTTGTAAGCAGCGAATTGCATTGGACACACCAGTTCTCATGTGATCACTGAGGTTAAGCAGTGCAACCCCAGCTAGTACTTACATGGGTCATCACTTGGGAAAACTGGGTACTTCTAATACCCAAAAATCGTTGCATTAGTGTAGTGTCTGTGCAGTCTCTGCATAAGAACTATGCTGTGGACTGGGCTCTAATGACCTTGTAGCTGAAGGGCCCTAAAACACCAGCAAACAACAACAATTCGCTACTTGAATTCTATTTACATGGCTCTTCCTCACTACCCAGCACTCTGATCCATACAGCACAACTGGCCTACACACTGTTCTGTAGAACTTCCCTTTCAACTTGATTGGGACCCTAATATCACACAGGACCCCACTTGCCAGTCTCCATTTCAGCCACCCCTTTTGATTCTATGGGTCACATCCAAGTCTATCTCCCCATTGCTTTAGAACGTTGAACCTAAGTACTTTACCTCTTGCACCTTTTTCAGTTCGCCCTTGAATGTATGTCACCATTATTTCCCTGACCTTCCCAATTGAAAGCTAAATTCTCTGTCTTCTTCATGTTTATCTTTAGCCCTCCCTTTTCTATTGCTTGTCTAACATTGTTTAGTCCCTTCTACATCTGTTTTCTGCATTCACTAAGTTTACCGATGTCGTCGGCAAATGCCAAGCACTGGGGAGCCCATTTTCCTACTCCCATCAGCTGTTTGTCCATAACCAGGATGAAAAGGTATGGGCTAAGTGCAGAACCATGGTGCACCCCAACTTTCACTGGAAATCCCCCAGTGTTTCCACAAGGTGTCCATATCCTGGCAATGGAGCTATCATACATATCCTGGATTATCCAAATGAACCCTTCTTCTACCCCCTTTTTTTGTAGTTCTTCCCAAACTACCTGACGTTGGACACTGTCAAAGGCCTTCTCCAGGTCAATGAAGATGGCATGGAGGTCATTCTTTTGCTGCCCTAAACTTTTCTACCACCTGCCTCACAATGAAGATCAGCTCCATTGTGAACCTTGCTAGCATAAACCTAAGGTTACCAAACGTCCCCCTTTTGTAGGTTCTACCCTCCCTTGAAAAGTGTCCTCCTAAAAGTCCTCCTTTTTGATGTTTTAAAATTAATCTGTTAACTAATTCCTGTATTCAGAGATGCCATGTTGAACTGTTTTGCATCATGTGACAGTACAGTTGAGAAAGACTGCTTTCAAGGCAAGCACAAGAAATTTCTAGGCGAACCACAAGGTAAATTGCGAATGTGGTGTTCTCACGTTCGTTGAACATACTCGGTTTGCCATTTGCCTCATCATACTCTTGAATCTGTGATTTGATCATATAATCGAAAGTTAAAGCATCATTGCTCACAAATTCATCTAACATACTTGTCTCGTCTTATGAACGTGCAAATACAGCATATAACACATGTGCTGAGCATAGGAGAACTTCACATGTTTCACACCACTCTTGCCCCCTCTTGCACCACTCTCGGACCACTTGATACTCTTGCTGCAGCATTTTGTCAAATTCAATATGAAGGATATTGCTTGCTTTGAAATTTCTGATATATTGTTAGAAAATGACACATAATTTTTCCATTGGATGCATATTTTTTGTCACTCATTTAATTAAACAATTGAAAGGGGTGTAAGCATAATTAGCATAGTTTTGTTTGAATTAGTAAGATGTTTCATTTATTTATGTCGTACTTTTTTATTGAATTTCTTTTGTCCTCCTTTTCATTGTAAAAAAATGGTCACCTTAATAAACCGAAACTGTTTCCCACAGACAGTGGTTCTATCCCTGAGGCGATGTTCCATAACTCTCTCCCACAGCTTCAAGGAGTGGCTCATTAACTTTATACCTCTATAGTTGCCACAATCTTGGACATCCCCTTTGCCCTTGAAGAGTGTCACTATCCAACTCTCCCACCATGCAGATGACATTTTTATTTCCACTAGCTATCTTACTGAAAAGTTTCCCTAGCCATCTGGAACCTGTCCTCCCTAGGCGGTGCCACACTTGAATGGGAATTCCATCTGGGCCTACTGCTTTTCTGCCTGTCATCTTCCTAGGTGCCCTAGCTACTTCCTCCTGTGACACTCTCCACAACCCCTGTTGATGCACAACAGGTGAAGAGGTCCTCATCTCCTCTTTATGCAATGAAGAGGTTCTGGAAGTACTCCTCCCACCTCTTCTTTACCTCCAGTGGGGAGAGCAGGATCCTACCCTCACTATCGTTCACTGTTATGGTGTGGGATATATCTGTAGCTGCCCTATCTCTAGCCTTGGCCAAATTGAAAATTTCTCTCTCCCCTTCCTTTGTCCCTAACTGCTCATAGAGGGCCTCATGCTTGGCCAGGGCAATGATCCTTCTACAGGTGGTCTTGGCCAGCCTATATTGAGTCTCCCACCACCTGTGGAAAGCAGCCTTCTTTAGCTTAATTGCTGCTTCTACCTTCTCATTCCACCACCATGTCTGCCGGTTTCCCTGGACTGTGCCTCCTACTCTGCCCCCTAACATGATGGTGAACTACTGCTGGAACCTTGAACGAGAGTGCAAGAGTTCCAAAATGGTCGAGGAGGTCAAAGAAAGGGAAGTTTGAAGCAGAATAAGTGTACTTCAAATCAGACTATTTTTTTAACATTCCTCTTAAAACTATTATAATTTAAGAAGATGCATTTGTGTGATAATATTTCCAAGAAATCAATCAAAATTCATGTAAGTTGAAGTAATTATTAGCGATTTGTGAAAAATCTGTACGTGCCTAAGAAAAACTAAACCCATATTTGAAATCAACAGCCATAAACGATTCAGAATCAGCCGAATCTTGCAATCATCAGAAATTTTTTTCAAAATGCAGCCCTGTGTTAATAGTGTATGATTACTTATGATTACACTGTGGAACAGCCAAAAAATACGGAAACATCAATAGAGCTATTTTATGTATTTTTGTATGCTGTTCACGAAAACGACTTTCGTTTTACTGTGTGACCCTCAATTCTTTTGTAATTCCCCTTTTTAAAATTTTAGTGATAGTTGTCAATAAAGCAGTGATTGACATGCAGTATGAAAGAAATCTGGCTGTACTTTAGTCTGCCTATTGTCACTGGCCAGCTATTAGTCCTAGGTAGGCCTACTAGGATACAGCTAGTGACCAGTTGATAGTGAAGTTTTGTTTCCCTGACAGATTAGTGAGCCACTGGGAACATGATTGCATTCCAATTTAATTGAATACACTGCAAGCAGCCCTTATAGGTCAAATTGGCAGTGGAGAGAATGACTCTCATTCCTAATTTGTAACCCACCTGAGGCATAGCATCTACTGTCATGCATTGCTCACCTGCTGTAATGGCACTTTCTTGCAGAAAGTTCACCAGATTATACTCGCCGAGAGCATTCCAATAGCCAAATGACCCTTGGAAAAAGACCAGTAATACAAGTCTGTTTGTGCAGTGATCCCCTTCAATTTGAATGGATGATTATTTCTCCCTCTATACTCTCCAAGGGATAAGCTGCCAAAGACTTTCTGTGATCATGTGTGAGACACTCAATCTTCAAGAGAAGAGATGTAACACAATTCTTGCTGCCCTCCTTTGAATGAATCATTTCAATTTCCCTAGATAAACCCTGCCTAAAAGATATACCAAATTGGACTACAATACTCTACAATTGGCCATTCCAGTGAAAAACTTTTTTTTGTGCTGTCCCCTAGGACTCTACTAACCAAACGGAGGGCATGCCCAGTATTCTCAATCAATTGTCAGTGTGCCCCCTCCACGTGACCATATTATTTAGAATAATTCCAAGGAACTTCTGGATCTCAACCCTCTTAACCCTCACGCCACCTATGCAATAAGCAAGATCAAATCGCCTTCAAGACCTGCTTATCATAAGAAAGCTACATTTGTGCAGGTTTAATGGCAGTGACTCCCACTTTGTGCTCCATGTATACATCTTGTTTAGGCCCTGTTGCAATTCTGTACAGGTGCAGGTGCCATCTGCAGATAGCCCTATGTCATTAACATAAATGCCCTATATCATGTCAAGTCTTATATTATTAACATAAATTATATAGAGTATGATATCTGAGGTATGATGTCCATTTGCAATTAATGTTTTAATGGAACTGCAACCCGATGAATTACCAGAGAACCTGACGTCCTAGAGCAAAATGGAGAACAGATAAATAATCAGCATAACATATCTTATAAATCTAGCACTGAGTGAGAAATGTATTTTTTCCAAAGTAAAAATTTGTTCCTCAGTGTTATTAGTGTATGATTACTTATGATTATTAGTGTATGATAGGCAAAGGGTGGATTGCCAAGTGAGTGTCGGACCTCTGCTCACTTTGTAATGAAAATGATAAGACCACTAATGAGTGTCTCCTGTGGGGTAGGCCAGTACCCCCCACAGGTAGCCTGGCCTCTATTACTGCAGGTTCTGGAGATCTGACTGGGGTGTCCCCAGTCATGTGGGACCCTCTCAGGAAAGACAGGGGAGCTAGTGAATATCCTCAAACATTGCAAGGTCAGCACTGCATTCCTGCAGGAAACCAAGTTGAAGTGGAATACATCATGGGCCCTGGGTGAGGTTAACAGACTGATCTACACCAGTAGTGATGAGGGAAGAAATGTGGTGGCCATCATGTTCAGTAGTGAATTGCAACAGGAGATAATGTCAGTCAAAAGAATTAGTAGCAGGATAATGTTAGTCTGAGTAGTTTAGCAGGGTATAGGGCTTCACCTCATCAGTGCATATGCCCCCAAGCAGGCCTGGGTGATGCAACGAAGGTATGTGTTTGGAATGAGTTTGATGACGTGGTACAGTCTGTGAACAGCACAATTAGACAGGGCAAGGGAAATGACCTCCTTATTATTGGGGGTGACTTTAATTCCCACGTGGGCAAGGATGGTTTGGGATATGAGGAGGTACATGGGGGATGAGGGTATGGGACAATCAACTGTGAGGGGCAGAAAGTCCTTCAGACAGCCTTGCATTGGTCAATACATGATTCAAGAAGAGGGAAAAGCATCTAATCACTTTCCAGTCACCACAGGGGAGTTCCCAAATAGACTTTTTCATGGTTAGGGGGCAACATTGGACAGAGATCTGTGATGGGGGGGCACTACCCAGTGAGGATTTTCAAAAGGAATGGGGCCATAAGCTGCTCATGATAGAAGGGGTCATTAGGAAACATACCTGGAAAGAAGAATCAGTCATTAGGTGGTGG
The DNA here is from genome assembly GCA_013389805.1 of Trigoniulus corallinus. Lineage (NCBI taxonomy): Eukaryota > Metazoa > Arthropoda > Diplopoda > Spirobolida > Trigoniulidae > Trigoniulus > Trigoniulus corallinus. Next base: position 5,437,905 of record JAAFCE010009058.1, read on the forward strand.
AAATTGCCCACCAAGGTAGATGAATTCAGGCAGGAGGCTCTCCACCAGGTGAACTGGGACTGGGATGGGTTAGCCAATGCCATGTGGGACAGGGTTGCTACACAAATTAGAAGATGTGGAGAAGCACTGTTTGGCATGGGTAGAGTAGGAAGCACTTCTCAGGGTAGGCAGACATAGTGGTGGAATGGGGAGGTGGAAGCTGCAATCAAATTAAGGAAGGCAGTTTTCCATAAATAGAGGGAAATTGGGGATCAGGTGTCAAAGACAGACTATATTCAGGCAAGGAAAGACACCAGGAGGGTCATTGCACTGGTGAACTACCAGAAGTATGAGGCTTTATTTGAAAAGGTTGGGGAAAAGGGATGGAGAGACAGAAGTTTCGAGACTTTCCAATACCAGGGATAGAGCTAGTAAGGATGTTTCCAGGGCCATAACAGTCAAGGATACCAATGGTAGGGTCCTGTTCAAAAACCAGCAGAGGTAACCAAAAGCTGGGAGGAATACTACCATAGCCTCTTAAATGCCACCCCCTGTGAAACAGTCACAGACAGCAACCCACTTACTCCACAGGCAGTGGACATCATGAGTGAGTCTGAAATAGTCAGAGCCCTCCAAAAGTTGAAGGGTGAAAAAGCAGTAGGCCCTGATAAGATCCCCTTGGATGTTAGGTGCACATTGGGGACTACAGGAATTATATGGCTAGGGAGGCTTTTCAGTAAGTTAGCCAGTGGGGACAAGATGCAATTAACATGGCGACAGATTTGAATAGTTCCATGTTGTTGTTGTTTGTGGTTTAGGGCCCCTCAACTTCAGTGGCCATTAGGCCCCAGAAAGACAATCACTATGGTGGGGGTGTAAATGGCCATTCCACTATGATGAAAATATATAAGGGCCAAATCCCACTAAAGGCAATACAATACAAAAGCAATAGCCAAATAAATAACAGTCAATAAGTAAAGGCAAAAGCTGACAACAGACACAAAAAATAGCCAAAACCATAAACAGACATAAAGGTAAATTCAGCACAAAGCCTAAGCAGACAAAGAAATATAAAAGGCAAAAGCCAAAAACAGACAAAGCTAAAACGGGCAACAGCCTAAACAAACATGGAAATGAAATGGCAAAAGCCAAACCGGAGACAGACATAAAGAGGCAAAAGCCAATACAACACAAAAGGAAAAGGCAAAAACCACCAGAAAAAAAGGGTCAGTATTAGACTTTGTGAAAGAGGCCAGCCTCTTTCACAAAAACAAGTGAGTTCTCAACTCCCTTGGGGTTATCTCCAAGTGAGGTAGAGAGCTCTGGATGGACCCCCAGTCAGTATTTAAGTTCATGGTATCTTTCACAGTGACTAAAGATGTGTGCCACTGTGAGATGCTCCCAACAACAGTCACACCACAGTTCATCCTCACCCCATAGTATGTAGGAGTGGGTGAGGAACGTGTGACTGATTCACAGCTGAGCAAGCACAACGTCCTCCCTCCATGACTGGCAGCACGAGGACACCCAGTGCACTGGAGTGTCCTTCAATGTGTGGAGTTTGTTGGTGGTCTTCACAAACCTCTGGGACCGCCATAGTTCTTGGATGGCCTGCCACACCATCAGAAGAGCGTCAGAGGAGGCGACAGTATTGTCAGGGACATCTGGCAGGTGGGCCACCTTACACTGCCCTCTCATTTCCCATGAGGCTAACATGATGTGAGACACACGTAAACAAGTGTCTTGCCCTGCTGACGAATCATGAGCAGTGAACTGTGCACACCCTGGATGATGGCATGTCTGCTATAAAGGGTGTGCAAAAGGAAGGGCGACGCCTTCCCCAAAGCTGCACCATTATCCACAGATATGGAAAGAAACCGGATAGGATAGGAAGAAGGGGTGGAAGTGGATGTAGCTGCACCTAAGACCTCCTTAGATGCAGGAACATGCTTCACATCAGTGGTGGAGCACTGCACCTTAAGGCTGAGAGGTCGGTGCCGATGCAGTAGAAGGCACAGAATCGTTCCAGCATCCAGATGGCTTATTGGGGAAACGTGACCTCTTGCTTGGAGCACTACTCATCTCCATAGGCTTAGTGGCAGTTGGCCCACTCATTTGGGTTGAACTGAAGCCATTGTCTTCCAGCTCAACACAAGAACAAGTCCCAGGCAGAGAAGAAGAAGGAGAAGAGAAAGGGGTGGGGATATTTGATAAGGCCCCAAACCTCTGATTTACCACTATCATTTGGTGGTGTCTACAATTTGCTGCCCATAGTCCTCACCCACCAAGGAGGGTGAGGACCCTGGAGCCCAACAAGGGGACGCCCATTTGGGTCACCAAGGTTGCTCAGTACCCCAAGTACCAAACCAAAGGCATGGGTGTTGACTGCTGGTCCACTCACAGTAACCCTGGGGGGCCTATACCTATTCGTCCCTTGCCCCCTGACCACCAGTCAGGTGATGAAAGGCGCACATACATGCTCTCCTGGCCATTGACCAAGACCGGGTTTCTGCCTTGGCCACTCATTTTCTCTGGAAGCTGTGGCGAAAGTGAAGTATTGGAGACTATAGGTTGCAACCTAAACCCTCAATGGCTGTGAGCCAGTGGGGGCATATTGAGAGCAATTGCAGGGCATATGCCTCCTCAATCACCAGGATCCGCTTTTCCCAAGGATATAGGTCTCATTGCATGGCTAACACATGGGTAGGCGTTTTTTATGGTCACCTCAGTGAGGAGCCTACACCAGCCTAGAACACGTCAAACCACAACTGTGGTTTTATCCAGGCATAGACAAGACGATCATGTGAAACCATTTCGCTCAGTCTACATCTCGAGAACCTCGTGACTATTCTGCCCCAGGCACATGGGGAATTTGGTCTGCAGGAGGTATTTTATTTCACTCCGTCCCTCAGCACATCCACGGGCTGACTAAAGTCGCCATCCCTCAAATGCACTGTGGGGATTTCCCTTTCCGCCACCCAGGGTGCCGTCAGTGTAGCACTTTACTCTGCCCATGGAATAGTTCCATTGTTCAAGGGAAAGGTGATGCCCAGGACTGTGGAAACTGCAGGGGAATGCAGCTGATTAGCCATTCTATGAAACTGTGGGAGAGGGTCATAGAAGGTCACCTCGGAAACCAAACTAGTGTTTGGGAAAATCAATTCGGGTTTAAGCCTGGTAGGTCTACCATGGAACCAATCCTTATCCTAAGACAGATGATAGAGAAGTATAGAGCTGGAAAGAAGGACCTCCATTCCCTGTGTGTTCCCTGGGTAGAATAGGTACACTGCATACCTGCTACCCGTGTGTGCCCGGGGTAGAATAGGTACACTGCAGACCTGCTACCCATGTGTGCCCGGGGTAGAATAGGTACACTGCATACCTGCATGTCGTATTGCCTTTTTATCTCTGTGTTGGTTTTGGCTTTTGCTACTTTTACTGTTGTGTCCTTATTGGCTTTTGCTGCTTTTACTGTTGTGTCCTTATTGGCTTTTGCCACTTTTATTGTTTTGTCTGTTTGGGCTTTTGCCACTTTTATTGTTTTGTCTGTTTTGTCTTTTGCCACGTTTATTGTTCTGTCTGTTTAGGCTTTTGCTGCTTTTAATGTTATTTCTGTTTTGGCTTTTGCCACTGTTATTTTTAATGTCTGTTTTGGATTTTGCCTGTACTTATATACTATATTTAATTGGCTATTGCCTTTCTTATTTTTATTAGTTTTAGTGGGCGTTTGCCCTTATTTATTGCCATCATGGTGGGATGGCCATTTACACCCCCACCATGGTGATTGTCTCTCTGGGCCCTAATGACCATTGTAGTCGATGGGCCCTGAAACAAAAACAAACAAACAATGCATGTCGTAAGAGGCAACAAAACGGGGTGACTTTTACTTGCCCCTGACTGGACAACACCATTATCGTCTTTGTCTACGACGTGTTCTGGACAGGACGATAACAACATCGTGGTTGTTTGAGCGTTCGGTCTGACTTGTTCTCGGTCGATGTAGGCTCCTCACTGAGGTGACCGTAAACAAACGCCTACCCACGTGTTTGCCATGCATGGAGACCCGCACCCCTGGGAAAAGCGGATCCTGGTGGTTGAGGGGACGTATGCCCTGCGATGTCTCTTGGCCACTCCACACTGGTGAGGTGGCTGACAGACATCGGGGACTAGGGTTGCGATCCACAGTCTCCAAAACATCACTTTGGCCACAGCTTATAGGAAAACGAGAGGCCAAGGCAGTAGCCTGGTCTTGGTCAATCGGCCGGGGGGGCGCATAAGTGGTTATGCCTCCTAGGGTGACTGTAAGTGGACCGGCAGTCAACCCCCATGCCAATGGTCCGCTACTCGGGGATTATGTCACCCTAACGGTATACTGCCCGAGGAATCTTGGCGACCTCAATGGGCGTCCCCTCGTTGGGCTCCATGTGGTGGGTAAGACCTGCGGGCAGTGAATGCATAATTACTAAAAATTTTGGCAACTTTAAACCCGAGGCTGGGGGCCTCATCAAATAACCCCACCCCTCCCCCTTCTTCTATACCCGTGTGTGCCCGGGGTAGAATAGGCACACTGCATACCTGCATGTCATAAGAGGCTACTAAAAGGGGTGACCTTTCCTTGTCTATGACGTGTTATGAACAGGACGATACCAACATCGTGGTTGTTCCAGTGTTCGGTCTGACTTTTTCTTGGCCGATGTAGGCTCCTCACTGAGGTGACCATAAACAAACGCCTACCCGCATGTTTGCCATGCATGGAGACCTGCACCCCTGGGAAAAGTGGATCCTGGTGGCTGAAGAGGCGCATGTCCTGCGATGTCTCTTGGCCACTCCACACTGGTGAGGTGGCTGACAGACATTGGGGACTAGGGTTGCGACACACAGCCTCCAAAACATCAGTTTGGCCACAGCTTCCAGGGAAAACGGGAGGCCAAGGCAGTAGCCCGGTCTTGGTCAATCGGCTGGGGGCGCATAAGTGTTTATGCCTCCTAGGGTGACTGTAAGTGGACAGGCAGTCAACCCTAATGCCAATGGTCCGGTACTCGGGGATTATGCCACCCTAACGGTATCTTGTCCGAGTAGTCTCGACGACCCGAATGGGCGTCCCCGTGTAGGGCTCCATGTTGTGGGTAAGACCTGTGGGCTGCGAAATCATAATTAATTAAAATTATGGCAACTCTAAACCCGAGGCTGGGGACCACATCAAATAACCCCACCCCTCCCCCTTCTTCTTTACTTTTACTGACTTGACCGCCTTCTTCTTTACTTTTACTGACTGTGTTGAGCCGGAAGATGGCGGGCTCGGTCCCACCCAATTGAGTGGGCCAGCTGCCACTGAGCTGATGGAGACATGTACTGCTCCAACAAAGAGGCCGCGTTCCCCCAGTAAGCCAACTGGATCAGGGAACGAACCTCTGGCGTCTACAGCATCGGCACCTGCCCTTAACAAGAGGCAACGACCTCTTAGCCTTAAGGTGCAGGGTTCCAAAGCCGATGCACAGCATGTTCCTTCCTATCCTCCCCGGTTTATTTCTATCTCTGGGGAGGATGGAGCAGCCTTGGGGAAGGCATCACCCTTCCTTATCGCCAAAGCCATCAAGGGCATTGCCGGCGACGTGACTTCGGTCAAGAAACTGCGCAATGGCACCTTGTTGGTGGAGGCATCCGCCCCTCACCAGATAGCGGCACTACTGAAACTGCGGAAGCTCGGTGATATCCCCGATGTGGTCGAACCCCATCGCACCATAAAAACCAGTAGAGGTGTGGTGCAGAGCCCCAACCTACATGGGGAATCAGAAGAGCAGATAGCAGAGGAGCTCAGGGACCAGGGTGTGGTGGCTGTTCGCCGCACCTTGGTCCGACAGAACGGAAATTCCCACCCATCTGACACCTTGGTGCTGACCTTTGGTAGGCCCAAGGTGCCAGAGTCCAACATGGCTGGCTACCTCCGCTTGCGTGTGCGTCCATTTATACCAAGCCCGCTTCTGTGTTTCAAGTGCCAACGATATGGCCATGGCCAGAATTCCTGTTCTGCAAAGGCCATGTGTGGCACTTGTGGGCAAGGAGACCACTCCCCAGAGTCTTGTAGGACTGCACCTTTATGCATAAACTGTAGGGGCAACCACCCCGCCTCTTCTCGGGATTGCCCCACTTGGCTGCAGGAACGCACGATCTAGGAGCTGCGTGTCCAGATGCACGGTGGCTGCTAGCCTTGCCAGGGACCTCCAGTCATGGAGTGTCCTATGCAGGTGCTGCGAAGGCAGCTGCTGTGTCCTCTACCTGTGTGTGCCCGGGGTAGAATAGGCACACTGCATACCTGCATGTCGTAAGAGGCGACAAAACGGGGTGACTTTTTCTTGCCCCTGACTGGACAACACCACTATCGTCTTTGTCTACAACGTGTTCTGGACAGGACGATACCAACATCGTGGTTGTTCCAGTGTTCGGTCTGACTTGTTCTCGGTCGACGTAGGCTCCTCACTGAGGTGACCGTAAACAAACGCCTACCCGAATGTTTGCCATGCGTGGAGACCCGTACCCTGGGAAAAGTGGATCCTGGTGATTGAGGAGGGTCTAGGGCTGCGGCCCTACACATCCAACACATCACTTTGGCCACAGCTTCCGGGGCAAAGGGAGGCCAAGGCAGTAGCCCGGTCTTGGTCAATCGGCTGGGGGCGCATAAGTGGTTATGCCTCCTAGGGTGACTGTAAGTGGACCGGCAGTCAACCCCGATGCCAATGGTCTGGTACTCGGGAATTATGCCACCCTAACGGTATCCTGTCCGAGTAGTCTCGACGACCCGAATGGGCGTCCCCTCGTCGAATCGCACTTTAAACACCAGCAGAGGTGTGGTGCGGTGCCCCGATCTGCGTGGGGAGTCAGAAGAGCAAATAGTGGAGGAGCTCAGGGACCAGGGTGTGGTGGCTGTCTGCCGCACCTCTGTCCAACGGGATGGAGAATCCCGGCCATCTGACACCTTGGTGCTGACCTTTGGTAGGCCCGAGGTGCCAGAGTACATCATGGCTGGCTACCTCCGCTTGCCTGTGCGTCCTTTCATACCGAGCCCGCTTCGGTGTTTCAAGTGCCAACGTTATGGCCATGGCCAGAATTCCTGTTCTGCCAAGGCCATGTGTGGCACTTGTGGGCAGGGAGACCACTCCCCAGAGTCTTGTAAGACTGCACCTTTTTGTCTGAACTGTAAAGGCAACCACCCCACGTCTTCTCGGGACTGCCCTACTTGGTTGCAGGAGCGCACAATCCAGGAGTTGCGTGTCCAGAAGGGTATCAGCTTTCCGGATGCGCGGCGACTCCTAGCCTTGCCAGGGACCCCCAGTCGTGCGGTGTCCTATGCAGGTGCTGCCAAGGCAGCTGCTGTGTCGTCTGTCTGCACCCAGACGGACACACTACCTCAACTCCCCCCTCTCATCCGTTTGACGCCCTCTCGGGCCCGTGGGGTACATGGAGTGCCGGTCTGTGCAAGCATTGGCTGCCAGACCAACCCCGACCCCGTTTCCACGGCTACTTCCGACTCCACCACCGCCTCTGGCCCATGCATGGGCCCCCCAATAATGGCGGTGCCAGTTTCTTTGGAGGCCCCAGATGCTGCTCATGAAAGAGAGGCATCTCCTGTGAAGGCCTCCCTCCCTGTCTCAGTCCAGCCAGCCCCCTCCACGGAGAGGGTGGTGGGTGAGACAGGTGGAAAGAAAGTAGGGACACCTACCACTTCCACAGTGGGGCGGGTGTCCTTGGTTCGTGCACCCAAACTCTCTAGCCAACGGCAGAGAGCAAGGGGTGGTTTCATGCCCCAACTGGGGAAAGATGGGGATTCCTTCTTCGAGATGGAGGAGGATGAACCAATTGAAGGCATCCCTCCCTTTTCTGCAGTGGGACGGAGAAAAGGGAGGAATAAAAATAAGCCACCAAAGAACACTTGATGGTAAATTTCCTACAATGGAACTGTCGAGGTTTTTCCCTCAAGAGGGACGAGATCAAACTTCTGATCTCTCGGCACAACCCTGTCTGCCTCTCCCTCCAGGAGATTCTGTGTCAGAGTGATACCCCCATTTCACTACGGGGGTACACAACATTTGCAGACACCCGGCAGCAAGGAAGCCACCCTGTGGGAGGGGTGGCTATCCTTATCCGGAATGGGTGCATGCATGTGCCGGTTGCTTTGCAGACGCCTCTTCAAGCAGTGGCGGTCTCATTGCAACTGGATGTGCCTACCACTCTATGTTCCCTCTACATGCCTCCTGGGATCGATATCCCATGGGCAGACCTCGACTCCCTCAGTGCCCAGCTTCCAAGACCCTTCTTGATTATGGGTGACTTCAATGCCCATAATCCACAATGGAGCTCGGACAGTCACAACCCCCGAGGGCGACTTGTGGAACAATGGGTGTCACACAGTGGCCTCATTGTTCTCAACACAGGTGCCCCCACGCATGTGATGACTGCCACCGGTGGTCTTTCGTGTATAGACCTTTCCATCTGCTCTCCTGGGTTGGCACCAGGTTTGCAGTGGGAGGTTCTGTCAGACCCTTGTGGAAGTGACCACTTCCCTATCAGGATTTGCAGTGGAGATGGGGCATTGCCCCAACACCCACCATGGTGGTGTGCTGCGTCGGGCGGACTGGGAGGAGTTCGCCCACCATATACATTTTCGTCCACTGTGTGATTTTGGTGGGGTCAATGATCTAGTGAGTCCCTTCACAGAGGTGGTGGTCGGGGCGGCATTGGCATCCATCCCCCAGAGCTCGTGTAACCCACAACGAGCACGGATGCCATGGTGGACGGAGGATTGTCAGAGTGCGATTCGGGCTCGCCGACGAGCCCTTCGCAGCTTTCAATCTCGTCCCACCGAGGCCAATCGTATTGACTATCTCCGAGGCCGGGCAAATGCACGACGGGTGATCAAGGAGGCCAAACGCTACTCATGGAGTCAGTACGTCTCCTCACTTACGCGTCACACGCCCTCCAAGAAAGTCTGGGAAAAGCTGAGGAAGATCCAAGGCAGATATTTACCATCATGTGGCTCAGGTCTCCTTGTACAAGGAAGACATTGCCTTCTGCCGTGTGAGGTGGCTGAGGAACTGGGAAGGACGTTTGCAGCCGTCTCCAGTTCCCGGCACTACACGGCAACATTCCTGCAAACGAAGCAGGCTGCTGAACGCCATCCATTGAACTTCACTGGTGGTGTCGCCGAGGGGTATAATAATCCATTTGCCCCTTGGGAGCTACGAGCAGCTCTAGCAAGAGCCAGGGACACTGCCCCTGGACCAGATAGCATACACTATCAAATGCTACGACACCTACCAGAGGAAGGCGTTATATACCTCCTTGAGGTATTCAACATTATATGGCAGCAGCATGAAGTCCCTGCAGGCTGGCGAGAGGCTACTATAATCCCACTCCCAAAACCTGGGAAGGATAGTAGCCTTGCAATAAATTGCAGACCCATTTCATTGACGAGCTGTCTTTCAAAACAATGGAACGAATGATAAATTGGCGCCTGGTGTGGTATCTGTAGCGGCACCACCTCATTGTCAATGCCCAATGTGGCTTCCGTGCTGGTAGGTCTCCGGTGGATCATTTGATCTCCCTGGAGACTGCAGAATGTGAGGCCTTTCTCCACAGACAGCACTTAGTGGCTTTCTTCTTTGATGTGGAGAAGGCATATGACACCACTTGGCGCCACGGTATATTGGAGACCTTGCACCAGTGGAGGCTCAGGGGTAATCTGCCCCTCTTCCTCCAAAGCTTTCTGTCCGAACGGACCTTCAGAGTGCGTGTGGGTAACACCTACTCCTCTGCCTTCTTGCAGGAGAATGGTGTCCCACAGGGGAGTGTCTTGAGTGTGACGCTCTTTGCTGTTGCAGTGAATGGCCTACCATCCTCCATTAACCCCCCGGTCAAGTTGTCCCTCTTTGTGGACGACTTTTCTATCAGGTACCAGGCTGCCACAATGCATAGCATTGAGCATTAGCTGCAACTGGCACTAAATAGTGCGAACGAGTTTGCCACCTCTCGTGGCTATAAGTTCTCCCCTGAAAAATCAAATGTCACGTACTTCTGCCGTAAGCAAGGGCTTCACCCTGAGCCCCAGCTTACCCTTGAAGGCCGCCTCCTCCCAGTTGTAGAGGCAGCCCGGATTCTTGGTCTCCGTTTTGACAGCCATCTGACATGGGTCCCTCACTTGAAGGAGCTGAAGGCAAAGTGCCTTCGCTCCCTAAATATTCTGCAGTGCCTGTAGTGAACTGGTTTTGGGGCAGATCGAACGGTGATGCTTCGACTCTACCGGTCACTCGTTCGATCACATCTCGATTATGGCTGCAGCGTATATGGCCTGGCCGCTCCATCTACTCTCCAGATGCTGGACAGTGTTCATCACGCTGGCATCTGGTTGTCCATTGGGGCGTTCCGCACCAGTCCAGTACTCAGCCTTTATGCTGAGGCTGGTGAACCACCACTGACTGTGTGGCGGCAGTACCTTGGAGCTGCATATATTTTGTGGCTGATAGGTCAGCCACAGCACGCTACACATCTGGCCATCTTTGGTAACACTATGAGAGGGCCATTCGACCGCTGCCTGGGGGTTCCCCTTCCATTCGGTGTGCGGTGGATGGACGGTCTTACCAGCCTGGGTGTGACTCTGCCTAGGGTGCAGCCTGTACTGCCGGCTTGTGTGCCACCCTGGACAGTGCCAGAGCCAAGTTTAGATTTGTTGCTTGCAGCCTTACCCAAATCCAGTACCGATAGGTCAGTGTACCAACAAGAGTGTGGACGCCTCTCTGGGACCTATCGAGGCCATGTTTTTATTTACACGGATGGGTCGAAGGATGGCTCCTCGGTGGGTTGGTCAGTCTTTACAACTGGTCATCTCATAGGGGGCCGCCTTCCAGGCGTCGCCAGTGTCTTAACTGCAGAACTCACAGCTCTGCACAGGGCACTGGAGCTCATCCAAGAACATCTCTTTTCCTCCAGAATATGGACTCACATTTCCATATTTTCACATCTTTCATACAATGAGGGAGACCTCTATTTACTCTGATTGTTCCATAAACCCTTGTTTTGCTTTTGAGAATTTTTATGCATTGTTCACACTGTTGTAATAGTTATCCATGTAAACATGATGCCACAAGCCTAAATTTGAATCAATAACTGATAAAATTGTATCTACAATCTTATGTCCCTCACCAGTATAAATCTGCATATTGTACATATGCAGATATGCACAGAATGCACTAATAGCCCATATGATTTTTGCTCTCTCCCAAAATGATAGTTGCTCTCACCACAGTATCATACCCTCATCCAGTGAGAGTTCCTGTCTGGGTTTGTACACAGTTGCAATTTTTTTTTAGCTGAAACCTTGTATATTCTTTCATTTCCTTGGTGGCCTTCATTTTTCAAAAAATGCCGAGCCTGCCACATTTGCCAGAGCTCGTTTCTACTCATTATTTTCAAAAATATAGGAGTCTTCGAAAGAGGATCCAGGGTCCAGTAATCATTTATTCAGTCTTTAGCACCTGACCCATAAGAGGAATCAACGCTAAGAATTTCATCATTTCACTGATAGTTGCATTATAAAACTTCAAACTTTTTGGGGACTCTTTGTACATATGGGCATTTTGAGCTTGATACCTATTGATTCCTCCACTATCATTGTGAAGAGGTCTTCAGCAATATAAAAACTAAACACACACTTTCTGTGTTAGGTGGATAATTTTTACACCTGGTGTACCAGCAAATTCTTCTAAATCAGGATTAAGGACGTTCTTGGACCACAAAGACACATTTTCCACTGTAACATTAGTGATATGATTACTCACCGCAAAGTTATCGTCTTCAGAATCAATCTTCATCTTTAGTTCTTCAGAATCTTCAGTTCAATGGTATAGAACTTCCTTTTTTTGTTAATATTGTTTCTACCACTGAAGCTTTCAGAATCAATTTCTTATGAGCTTGCATCTGTTATGTTTTGCTTTATTTAACTTATTTCTTCTTGTAAGTATGTGGGGTTCCTTCCCTAGGTTCTTTGCCAATGTGGACTTGATATTAACAACAAAAAACTGCGTCTTTTAAGAAAGGAATTCTTTTTAAGATTCTGATTTACAGTTTATTACATATAAAATGTTTCACCCTTGTTCTTATGTTAACAGAAAAGGAGAGGCTTCACACAAGCCATATATTGCATTAAAGTCTTGGTGGTATTCTTATCTGAGCTGGTGGTGGAGAATATGAGTCATCATCCTGGAGGTGTCCTTGAGTCTTGGCTACTGGTTGTAATTAGGATGTCATCTCGGACAGCTTAGGGCTTGCTGTTGTCCTGGAGTCCATCTTGGTGTTGAGTTCTGGATGCTGGAGAGGCATCTTTGATATGTCCTCTATTTTATGTAGTGCTGGTTTTCCTCCACTTTCGGTGTGGAAAGGTGGAGTGAGGTGTCCTTCAATTTTGCATGGAAGAGTAGTCCTTCCTCTCATGGAGAGAGATGTGTGGCATGTCTTCTGTGGTCTGTCCTGTTGTGTCCTGTTGTCTGCCTTTTTCTTCCTTTTATTCATTTCTTCCATTTAGGTCAAAGGAGGGGTTTACTTTTCTGATTGGTCCTTTCCTTAATAGTAGGAACAAACAAAATACAAAAAATATTTTACAGCCACAATAAACACAAAAAAAATTATATAACTTCCCAAGAATTCCTTAACAGAAAAGGATCTTTTATAACTACCATAAAGTCAAAAGAAGATGCAATGTAAGATGCAAAAAAAATGAAAAAGTAACAACCACAAAAAATACTTGTATGTAATACCCATAAACCAAGAAAAAAAGGAAAAGAAAAAAAGGGGGAGAGAGTGATGATCTCCATCCCTTTTGCTAGTAATACGTGACAGTTGTCAAGTAACAACTATTAATATTGATTGTAGAGTTCAAAAATAAAGTTCAAAAATTAGTAGTACACTAATTTATTAACGGTTGGCATAGGCGATAGTTCCAGGCCAGACACCAGGCAAGGTGAAGCGGGTGAGTTCTAACTCCTCCAGCTTGCATTGCAAGCATCGTAGCACAGTCAAAGAATTCGTTGATTCACATCACTACGTCACACAGCACGCACTGGCTCATCTATTCCAGTGATGCTGTCAATATGTCAAACTACTTGAAGAAATGTATTTCACTAACGTCACAACACACACTGGCTCATCTATTCCAGTGGTGTAGCTGAAGACACTTGACTAACTGGAGAAACACTACGTTCTTTGTTTGGGCGCTTGCCCACCGTCGGACACAGCTTCACGCTGCAAAGCTTGGAGGAGAACTCCCTTTTCCCACATTTTCCCTTGCTTATATTCTACCCGTCCCGTTTCCCGCCTAAACTAGCTAAAGTAGACTGCACGCCACCAAGCGGGAGCATCAGTCTACTAACTGGGTAGCTTGCCCAGTACGTGGCGCCATCTATCGGGATGTAGGGAAAGTGCCCTCACAGTGTAGCTGTGCAGTGACGCCACCTGGCGGGGGCGTCGGTGCTACATCGCAACCCTACATGATTGTTGTGCAGTGTAGCTAACAATGGTTATCATTCCAATGCAGTGCAGCTAACAGTCGTTACTCCTGCAATGCAGTGCAGCTAACAGTTGTTACTCCTGCAATGCAGTGCAGCTAACAGTCGTTACTCCTGCAATGCAGTGCAGTTGACACATCACTCTCAATACCACTTGGGGCATCAGACAAATTTTCAACAAATAATTCATTTATAATATCGTTATTGCTTAACCCTCTACTATGTCCAGCAGCCATGGCCACTTAATGGGCCACAATATATGTTCAAAACAATATAAGTGAGATAAAATAGCCCTAAACATGAAACAAATTCACAGAACTATCAGTAAAGTTACCTTAAGCTCCAAGAACGAGAACTAGGTTGTTGTTGTTGTTTGTTGGTGTTTTAGAGTCCTGTAACTACAAGGTCATTAGAGCCCCATCCACAGCATAGTTCTTATGCATAGACTGCACAGACACTACAGTGAAGCAACGGTTTTTAGGCATTACCAATAGCCAGTTTTCCCAAGCAGTCACCCATGTCAGTACTAGCTGGGTTTGTGCTGCTTAACTTCAGTGATCAGACAAGAAATGGTGTGTCCAACACAATTCGCCACTCCCTAACAATAGTTCTTAGTTCAAAATGTTCAAAATAATTCTGTAGAAGGGAGTCACTGGACACAATGCAAAAACTTGGAAAAATACATGACCAGATCACTACCACTGGTGGCAGAAATATGTATTTTTATGTGAGTGGACTATAATGTGTTAAGTACATGAGCAAGTAAATAAAAAGTATAGTAGTATCTCTACATATGAGTGTACCTACATATGAGTAAATCTAGATAGGAGTAAAAAATTCATGGAGAAGTTGTTCCTACATATGAGAAGAAATTTGACATACGAGCTCGAGTGATCATTAAATGTTCTTGCAACACTTACAGTTTTGTCAAGTTTTGTGCTTTGCAATACATACAGCCTGTACTGTTTAATCATGGATTGGATTAGTTTGTTTGTGGGTTGGGGTGTGAGCCAGGCAGCCATAACAGGTCAACTCCTTAGGAGGCTGCCCATGGGAGATGAGTAGGTAGGTGAAAGGATGAGGAAGAGGGTTAATTTGCAGCACCAAACGTTCTTTACCAACCACCCAAGTTGGTATTGACGTAGGTGTTCACTGCTTAACTTCAGTGATCTAATGGGAACTGGTATGTCCAACGCAACTTGGCCACACATGGGGCCTAGGAAAATGTGTGCCAAGGGAAGCATTGACAACAAGGACATGATCTCTCTGGATCAGAAGCATGAGATCATTAAAAAGCATGAGCATGACGTTAGGGTAGTGGCCATTGCCTGCAAGCATAGCATAGCATATGTACGTTATGTAAAATTTTGAAACAGAAGGACCCCACCATGAGCATGACACTTGCCAAAGAGCCCTTGAATCATCATCAGGGGAGGGGGTTTGTGAGTTCTAATCCCCCACTCCTGCCTATCCCCCACCAGGCTCCCATCTACCTTACACACAACCATGTCTCTCTCTACAACCTGCTCCCACATCTGCTTTGTCTCCACCTACTCCTGATGCCCCTAACCTCCTGCTGTCCCATAATGTACCAGATCAGTTCCACCTCCCCTTTGCATCACATGACCATATCACCTCAACCTATTTTCTCTTCTCTGCAATGTCGCCCACCCCTGAGCTACCTCTAATGTACTCATTGTGGACTCTGTCAGCACACGATACCCCACTGAGATACTACAGCATTTGCATCTTGGCAACTTGCATTCTCCTCTCATGGTTCTTCCTCACTGCCCAACGCTCTCAGCCATATAGCATAACAGGCCTAACTATACTGGTGAAAGGGCCAGTGAATAAAGTGACCAGATTTTCCAGAGGGCAAAGTGCGATGTGGGCTTTGGTGAGTGCCCCCAAGTAGGGGTGGTGAGACATGCTTTCCTGAAGAACAAAGAATAAAACTTGTGACTTTGTACCTATTGTACCTTATAGCTTGAATGTGTCTCCATCCAGCACAGGTTGCGTCATCATCATCATCATCATCATCATCATACCCTTATCCCACCTGCAGCAGGATTGGGTCTGTGTGTTCCAGCCCTCCACCTAACACACTGCCATAGCCTTATGGACAACCTTGATCTCCCCAGATAGACAGTGATGACCAGATAGACAATTGATTTCAAATTTCAATTTTATTTAAGGTCTATATAAATCTTTTTCAGCTTCCCAAAGAAATTTATTAAGAAACCTATTTTCTTTCACATCAACAAACTTTTTTGATGCAGTTGCTCATATGCATGAAATGTTGAAGCAGTTTAATGAAGTCAGCTAGATTTGGGATGAACTCTCAGAAGTAGTTGACCATGTCAATTACGCATCCCAATAACTTGGCACTATTAACATTAAACTCAAACTTTTCAATGTTAATGTGAAAGTCCTTGTCATCTGGCTGCTGAAGAACTTCTATCAGCCACTCATTATGTTCAGTAGTGTTCTACTGAAGACCAGGATGTTGCCAATGTAGGCAATGCAAGCCTGATATCCTGCAAGCAACTGGCTGACAAGGCACTGGAAGACTGAGACAGCATCTGTTAGTCCCATAGTTACACAGTTATATTGAAAAAAAACCATTGGGTGTGATGATTGTCATAATGGGATGGCATTCTTTGCCTGGCATCCCTTTGTCAGGTTGAGCTTCATACAGACCTTTACTCCCAGCAGTTCAAGATACAGATCGATGACCTGTGCTAGTGGATGGTGCTCCACAATGATGTATTTGTTCAAAGGAGACAAGTCAGTCATTATCCGGACTTCTCCATTACCAGGTTGACCAGAATTTTGTTTTGAGGAGGCACTTCTGTGTATCCACATTAATACAGTTGGTCGCCAGGCAATATGTGAGGTCAACGTCCTTTGAAATGCTAACATAGTTGCAGTCTGCTTGCAAGTTGCATAACTGACTAATAAATTCAGCAGTCAATTAACATTGGTTCTGCTTTCAGGTGTGTAAGCAGAAGAATGTGAGAGCTTGCAGCATTGCTTGTCTGAATGCACTTTGGATGGTGGCAAAGAATTCCTTCAGTGGCTGGCTCCAGTGTCTGGGCCATGAGCCATCACTGTTGTGAAGTGAGTGGTGTAGGTGATTAATATTACTTTCAAGATTGAACAGATAATTGATTTGAGGCTAACCTTAAGCTTCTGTAACAGGAATCAACAACAATGATTAATATCAACTGAATTATATGAAGAAGCAACTGACTTTGTAGCAAGGTAAAATAAGGCTGTGGCCATGGTGGGGCAGAGAGGAGTGAAGTAGAGATAGCAATTAGAATCGCTATCTAAACAAACAATCACATTGCAATGGATGTAACCATAGTGGAGAGGGAAGGAGCGAAGAGGGGAAATTTTCCATTGCATTTTCCATTGCTGAAGTTGGCACATATTCCTTTTGTAAAACGTGTATTTATTCACAAAAAACTGAAAATAATTGGCTACAAGCTTCCACAGATGTCTATAAAGATTGATGAATTAATTTCTGCAGTGATTAATTGTCCACCACTGTGGGATCAATCAGATCCTAAACATCACAATAGGTACGTTTTGGATAATCTTTGGGATGAAGTTGCAGTCAAGATGAATTCTAAACTTAACTATTTTTGATCATTTTTGCATGCTTTAAAAATGTGTCAATGAAAGATGGTATGAAAAACATAACATAATGAAAAATATGAAGCATATTACAAAAAAACATTAAACAAAAGTTATATTTTATTTTCACATAGAAATATTTGGAAAGTATCCCTTATTGTTTGTGCTACAGTCGTTGGTCTATTATTGCTTCGACCGAAAGCTCTTTTAAAATTTGCACTAAACCCGGTTACAGCTTCAGTTATGTCTGGGCCCTCTAAATCAATTATTGTATTATGTAATACACAGATGGCCTTAACAATGCTTGTGGCTAGCTCAGGTGAAGTCTCTACTGGCTTCCAGAGGATTCTCCACTTTGAATTCAGGATCCCAAATGCACACTCGACAACTTTTTGGGCTCTCAATAGGTGCAAGTTGAAGTACTCCCGTTCAGGATCCATGTTTTTGGCACTATATGGTTTTAATAAATTTCTTAACAGTGGGTAGGCCTCATCTCCAATAAAAACGAATGGCATTGTTATGTTTGTAAATGGCAGGGCACAGTCCTCAGGAATATTTAGACCTACCTCCCTGTTCCATCAATTAAAATAGTGCAGAAGCCCGAAATGTACCTCCATCGCTTTGTTTTCTGTACCCTGCTACATATATGATAGTGAACCTGTATTTGGAATCTGCAACAGCCTGAAGTACAATAGAGAAATAATTTTTATAGTTATAGAAAATGGATCCTGAATGGGGAAGGCACTTCAGTTGAATGTGCTTCCCATCGATTGCCCCAACTGTATTTGGGAAATTCCAAATATTAAAAAAAATCTTTGGATATTTGGAGAAAATCCTGTGTGGTGGGGACCTTCAAATGATGTGGCTGAAGACATTCCCATAATGCCAGTATAGTGTTTCGTATAATCTTAGCAACAGTAGAGCGACCTAAATGAGACAAAAATGAAAGGTGCCTGAATGATGATCCAGTTGCCAGATATCTATAATAAATAAAATCACTCAGTATACAACATACAGGATTAGTCATAATGCTATGCATATCATTATTTCCAGGAAATGAAGTAAGAGGAAAATGGAAAACTTTACAGGACAAATTCTGCATTGAGCTTCAGAAAATCCCAAAACCTCACTCTGGTGATGCAGGTAATAATGATCAGTATTCCACTTGGCAACATTACCAAAGCCTACCTTTTTGAAGGACCAATTTACACCAAGAAAAAGTACAGGGAACCTAAATATTGTCCCACAAATTACAGAAGATATATATCAAGAAGCAGAATGCCATGACATACATGCAGAGTCTTTCATCTCAGAACAAAGCAGAGATAGCACATACACTACCTCACCTCCAAATACAAATAATGCAAAAAGGAAAGTTTCCCAACAAAGTTTTGGAAAGAAATCACAGGATGAAATTGGTTCTGCATTATTGGAAGTGGAGCAACAACAACTCCACCTATTAGAAAATGATAAACGAGATGAAGATTGAAGTTTTTTTGAAAGCCTTTTGTCTCATGTTTGAAAACTTACTGATAATAGAAAAATGTTACTTCGTCTTGAGATACAGCAGTTGGTGTATCAGCATGTTTATTTCAGAGAAAATCATATGATTTCATATTTTTAAAATATTTTATTCGAGTCATGATTTTACTGTTGTTCATTTACTATGTTTATTAAAATTTGGATATGTTACTCAGTGTAGTCATCATGTATTCCTAAAATGGGAAACCCCTTCCCATTATAGAAAAACAAACATCTTCATATATTGTATTCACCTCATTGTAACTGTAAGGCATTTATTGGTCTTGAAATGAAATTGGTCCATTTTGGCTCAATATGAAGTGTTATAATCCCCAAAATATAATTTTGTATTGATGAAATTTGTCAGGATGTTCACGTAATTTTTGGACTAAATGATGGTATTTCCACATATTTTTCTATCTCTATTTATTGGATGGGCATCAAATTTTCTTGGCTTATATATTTTCAACATGTAATATAATTTCAAACTACTGTTTTCATTAATAAACATTTTACTTCGCAACATTTTCTGTACAATACACTGATATTTTATAGAATTCTAAAGTTCTGATCTTCTAAATTAGCATTTTATTTGGGGCCTAATAGATGGCGCCAAAGTATGAAAGCGTTTTTATTACCACTCCACCATGGCCATACATTTCTTTGCTTCAATCGTTCCATAACACACCTCTTTCATCTCATTTCTCCTCTCAGCTCCACCATGTCTGCAGCCTAAAGCCTGGTTCCATGGCACGTGACACCAACGCAAATCTTGTTAAAGCAGAAGAAACGCAAAATCAACTGAAAAGTGGAGTTGAGAGGTAGTCAACTGCATTTCTTGCTTACAACTGTCATGCGCATTTCATTGGCTATTGGTTTTCGAACAGCGTTTGCTATTTAAATTTTATTGGCTGTTGGATTTTTGTGCTGTGGGCACCATCTCACAGGCATTTTTGGAAACATTTTCACTTCGCATGATTTCTCGCCTGCCACGGAACCACAACGCACAATTTCACCTAGCGCCTGTGGTTGACGTCATAATTTTGTCGTCTGCTCAGGCGCTATTCTCTCTCATGTCACGTGCCACAGAACTAGGCATAATGCATCTGAACTCAATGGTAAGTAAAGCAGCGCTCCCTTTTTTGAATTCAGAAAATAAAAGTTTCTTTCTATTTTTTGAATTCCTTCTAGTGGCATTCACATATGGCCCGTCACATGCAGGTGCCATACATATCAATAAGAATACCAACAAACATATTCTAAAAATATTTTATTGTAACAGCAATTTATCACTTAGGTGGCACTCTTATTTCCTCTAAATTAAATTATCAATCATGCAAGGTTAAATCAGTTTTGTACTGATCCTAATATCTTTCTCAAATGAAATTTTATAACTAAGAAAAACAAAAGGATTCTTTTAACTGGAAAGGGACCCGACTCAATGAAATTAGAATAGAAAACTAAAAGAAGAAAGACAGCAATACTCAGGGCATCTCTCTTGCCTGAAAGGCATCAACTTACCTTGGTCCAGCATCAAACCGGCAACCAGTGCTGTAAGTTCCGAGCAAGGAGTCTATAAGGAGTACCTGCTGTGCCCCTTTCCCATTGACTTTTGTGTCATAGTTTTATACGGTGGCGCCCCAATTGGATGGTTTGCTACAACACAGATGCTACATGTATTTCAAGCATCTTAAACATGCAATTATGCACTTTCTTTGATTGTTCTTAATAAATAATGTCAACTGCTTGCTGCTAATCTGAACATATAAATAAATTGCTCAGCTTCACATGTTTTTAATGGAAAAAATAATTTCTTTATATATACACTTACTACAAGACATTAAGATAGCAATGGAAAGAGGGGGTCTTAAGGTGAATTGTTTGTTTGTTGGAGTTTAAGGTCCCATCAACTACGAGGTCATTAGAGACCCGTCCACTGTATAGTTCTAATGCATATACTGCACAGACACTACACTAATGCGACGATTATTGGGTATTAGCAGTACCCAGCTTTCCCGAGCGACCACCCATGTCAGTACTAACTGGGCTTGCGTTGCTTAACTTCAGTGATCAGACGAGAACTGGTGTGTCCAACGCAACTCGCCGCTCCCACTCTTAAGGTGAACATGAAGAAGACTGAGCACCTAGCTTTGAATTTTAGTGGCCAGGGGCAAGGAGGTGAGATTCGTTGTGGGGGAAAGGGAATTCCAATGGTGCAAGAGTGTCTTTGTATATGATCAGTTTTCCAGAGCAATGCAGAAATAGATTCTGACGTGGCCCATAGGATTAATGCAGGATAGCTGAAGTAGAGACAGGCAAGTGGGGTCCTGTGCGACCACTGGGTCCCAATAAAGTCGGGCATTTGATGAGGGGCATATTAGGTCCATTGTGGGACTTGGGGGCATTGGTAATTGGGGGCACCAGAGATAGAGGAAGGCCAAAACGGACGTGGGAGCTGGTGGTGGAAAGGGACACGGAAGTGTGTGGGGTGGAGGGGGACTTGGTGGGGGATAGGTGGTAGTGGAGGATTAGAACCTGCAGATCTGACCCTGCCTCAGGCGGGAGAAGGGTGAGATGATGATATGGAGTGCTGGAGTTGATTTCATGGAGTTTGAGCAATTTACAGCAGCACACACTACTACTACTCCTTTGCTCCATCCCAGTGATATATCCTAAGATGATATATATTTCCAAAATGTTTCCGTTAGAGGTAGCTTCGGGGTGGGAGACATCACGGAAAAGATTAGGGAGAAGCGGTTGAGATGGTAGGATGCATGGATAGATGGTAGGTGAGATGGTAGGATGGTAGATGAGGAGAGAGGAGAAGGAACGTATTAGGTCCATTATGTGTCTCCATGTGATTGGGGGCACCTGGGGTAGGGGAAGACCAAAACGGACGTGGGAGCAGGTGGTGCAGAGGGGCATGGAGACGTGCAGGATGGAGAGGGACTTGGTGGGGGATAGGCGAGAGTGGAGGATAAGAACGCGCAGACCTGACCCCACCAAAGGCGTGAGGAGGGTGAGATGATGATGAAGGTGATATATATACACCTGGCACTTGATAACTACTTTTAAATCATTCTAATTATTATTTATATAGTTGTAAATATGCAAGCTAATACATGTAAAGAAGTAGTTTCAGCAAACCATCTACTAGGTGGCGCTCTTCCGGTATGAGGACACGAAAAGGGCGGAGCTGTCACTCCTTGTATTAGACTCCTTGTTCCGAGTATGATACCCACTGTGCTACCGAGAGGGGATAAATATGAATACAGGACAATTTCTGTAAAATAATACAAAATCCAAAAGAATTTAGACCAGGCTGTGTTGGTCTACTGACAATGGTAGTCCACCTGCAGGGAAAGATCGCAGTCCCCAATTTAATGTACAGGTTATGCTAAGTTATAGATAACAGCCTCCAACTTTTTGATAGATCTCGCTGCTACCCCGCAAACGCCGCGACGACGACTAGCAGACGACGAGACGATGGGAACAACTTCTTGAACGACCCTTGTTTGCTATGATGTCACTCTTCTAGCGCCACTACATACTTGAAAACGGGTTATTGGAATTTTTGTCAAGGTTGTGCAATATTCGTTCTTGACAGTAAAAGACTGAACATGTGTTTTCTGATAAGAAATTCACGTGCTTGTGTGGTGTAATATGGTGTAACATACTACATGGCATTTTGATATTCAGAATTTCAGGATAATAAGTCTTTGTATCTACTATCTTTGTACGTTTCAGTAAAACTCACCCGGTTTACGGCAAGTTGTTTTAAAACTATGTTTATGGCATGGGTAGAATGAAATTGCTTTTCAAGTATTCTGAAATTGAATTTCTTGTCATTTCAGAAAATTGACAAGATGTCAGACGTGAAGGAAGATGACACTGTTGTGGTAGACACGAGGATTAGACATAGCGGTGATTATAAGCCGAGGTATTACAAAAGACCCGTTGGAAGATATGAAACGACTGCCGAAAAGACAACACTGCGTGAAACTCAGGACCAGGATGATGAACTTCTTGCCTTAGCCAGCATTTATGATGCAGATGTGTTCTCCGCCTCAACTGACACTTACTCAGGTCGATATTTTGCTCATGTGGTGCTACCAGTGCCATTTCACGTTGTCATTAATGAGGCGACAACGTCGAAAAGAGACATTGGATTTGGAGACTTTCAAGTTCTATATTTGCCTCCAATTGTTCTCTCGTTCCGACTACCACCAAAGTATCCATCAACGGATAAGCCATTCTTCAGGTTATCCTGCAGCTGGCTGAACAAGACACAGGTTAGTGGGGGTTTTACTGTCAAAATGAAGTCTCGTTCCAATTAACTAAAGTATATCTTCGCATATATTGTCAGTACCTAAAGGCGCGTTCTCACTAGTCAAGTTTTGTTGACCAATTGTAGTTGTTCAACAAAAGTTGAACATTACTTGAATCAATTTTCGTTCACACATTTCAATAGAAACTGATCAGCAGTTTCATTGTACAAATGGGGTTTCAGTTACATTACAAATGGGGTGAAAAGGAGTTGTGTGGATAACACAGTACTTTGGTTGACCCCCAATTGGTCCACTTTTTTATATCTACAAGGGCCTTAAACAAAAGACCTATTGTTCACTTGAAGGGTAATGGTGAATGACTCACCTCTTGATCAAGAAAAGTTTGACCCAGTCAAACTAAAATGTTGATCAACTCGATTGAACAGAGGTTCCCACTACAGTTTTCATTTAAGTTTTGTTGAACAACTACAATTGGTCAACAAAACTTGACTGGTGAGAACGCGCCTTAATGGGATTGTGACAATGGATCGTTCAACAGCTCACCTATGAATTCCTTTTCACTGGTCTTCCTTGGACCCTTCCTTGAACCCTGGAGACCCATTCAACATGGCTGATTGCTCGCTGTAAGGTTGACTCTTGTAGCTGAGGGAGGCCTGTTTGTGACATTAGTGTTCAGTTTTTTCTATCTCGGGTATTTTGTCGTGATTTCACCATATCCCCACTTTGAGCTTTTTCCTTACCAAACTCTTTATCAACAAATTTGCCATACCAACGAAAAATAGGCTATTTCCTTTACTTACTTGTGCTTCCTCCTAGCACTCTTCCAACCAAACGGAGGGCATGCCCAGCCTTCTCATTCAATTTGTCAGTGTGCTGTTTCCAGGTGCCCTGAGTATTTAGAATAATTTAAAGGTGCTTATGGGTCTGAACCCTATTAACCCACCTATGAAATAAGTAAAATCAAATTGCTTTCTAGACCTGCGTATCCTAAGAAAGTTACATTTATGCAGGTTTAATGGCAACACCCACATCTCCTCCTGTCATATCTGTCCTGTTGCAATTCTGTGTTGGAAGATAACAGTTCATCCACCACCCTTGCAAAGCATGTGCCATCTGCAAATAATGCAACAAAGGATTTAATGTGCAGCTCTGGATAAGTAGGAGTAAAGGTCCAAATATGCTTCCCCGAGAGACCCCTGATGTTGCAGGGGTCCATTCTAATGCCTTTTCTCCAAAAAGAACTCTCTGCTGCCTGCCATCCAGGTAGGCTTTTAAACATTTATTAAAGAAATAACAATGTACTCCAATGTCAGGGTGCCCAACAGTCTGGAAAACAGGGAAAATACAGGGATTCAGAAAGTTAAAAATGATTCCGCCATGTTGTGCATTATCGTGCTTCATTGCAATAATATTGTTCAAGTCAAGAATAAATGATAAAATATAAACCACACAAATTAAACTACTTAAAAATTAGACGTTTTAATACAAAAAATTAAATGTCAAAAATTAAAACCATTGAAATTTTGTGCCGCATTGATGCTGATCTTAGCAGCAGGCTGCACTGTGCACCATAATTGCAGTCATTTGGCGATGTCGGTTTTTACATTAACTGGATTGACAAAGCGCTTAATCCTGAAAGTGGAGATGGCTATTGCCAGTGAAAAATAAGCCACATACCCCAAAAACATTTTCATTGAGCAACATGGGAAAGCGTGCTGTGATAAGTCATGAAAGCTGTGCTATTCATCAGATAAATCTGCTTTCTTCTGTCCAAAATAGACCTCTGCTTTCTTACTTTATCCAGAAATTGGTTCCCAAAACCACCGTTGAGAGCTCTTCAAAACGTGAAACAGTGAAGCAACCTGCAACGTTCTGTAAACAAGGAACGCTTGGTTTTATGTCTGACACAACAGCGACTGAAGCTGAGTTGTGGGTCATGCGTTCCATCATAAAAAACAGTAGTTTTTGATCAAATGAGGGAATCTCTAAGCTTTTTTGTAGAATGTTCCCAGACAGTAAAATCACGGAAGGAATGCAGTTATGCAGGACCAAGTCTGCATATCTTGTAACTCATGGTTTAGCACAATAATTTTTGGAGAAACTGCATAAAAAACTCGATGAAACTGAACATGTAGCATGTTTTGATGAATGTTTGAATCAATAAATGCAAAACGAACAGATGGATATTGCTCTGCGTTTCTGGGATAATGAAAAAAATGAAGTAGTGAGCTACTATTTTGTTCATTGTTTCTGGGTTGTACATGTGCAACAGATCTCTTGTAAATTTTTTTAAAAGTTTCGACTAAACGTTACAAAAAAATCTTTTACAAATATCTATGGATGGCCCTAATGTGAACTTGGCTTTTTTAAAATTAGTGAAGTCTGAGTTAAATCATGGCGAGGAAGAAAGCCCTGAACTTTTAGATGTTGAAACTTACGGTCTTCATGTTGTTCATGGCACTTTCCAGGATGGCCACAAACAGACTAAGTGGAACTTGGAAATGTTTTTGAAAGATTGTTATCACCTTTTGAAGAACTCCCCTGCTAGGCGGTCGGAGTACATTCTAGTAACAAGCTGCAATGTGTTTCCTCAGAAGTTTTGTATTTGCCAATGGTTGGAAAATGCATCCGTTGCATCAAGATTAGTTGAGATGTTGCACTATTTATGTATGTTCAATTTTGATGTGTATTGCTGAATATACTATGTACTGCTTAAAAAAGTGGATGTTGCATTGTTATATCTATCCTGGAAAAAAATTTAGTTACACAGGGAAAATCACCTTTTTGAAGTGTTAGGCACCGTGATAGAGGAATAAACATTTTGAAGTTAAAGAAAAAAGTATAGCCAAAAATAATCAAAACAAAATGTAGACAAGTAATAATGAACATTCATAGAATTATTGATATGAACACACTTGATAGCTTGATACATAAATTGAATTTTAATATTTCTATTCTGACGTTAATAGAAAAAGTGCAGCCAAGTTGCATTGGACACACCAGTTCTTGTAAGATCACTGAAGTTAAGCAGCACGAGCCCACGTTAATACCAACATGGGTAGTTCATAAAGGACGTTGGGTGCTGCAAATATCTCCTTTCCTACATTCTCTATACCACCTCATCTCCTGCAAGAAGTTCGGCCTGTTATTGCTCCTTGGCTTAGTCCTAACTTGTTCTCTAAGAAATGCTAAGAAAATACTATGAAGTGACATTGCCAAGACGTAACATTATGTAGTCTTTTATCAAGCATTACATGATCAAATCTGGAAAAGAAATAGGCTATATAATGTAGGGCTAATACTTGTGGGGATGTGGAGGTAAAACGGTGCTGCATTATTGTGCAGTGTACCTAACAGTTGTGGGTCTTTCTCTGCAGTGTACGACTTCAGCATGGGGTCTACCTCTAGGTTGGTTCATAATCATCATCATGCCCTTATCTCCCCTGTGCAGGTTCGCGTCTGCAGGTTCTAGCCCTTTACTCTAACGTCAGTACCACGTCAATCTGCTCTCCCTCAATTTATCTGCAATGTCCCCCACCCTTAGTTAACTCTGCTACACTCTTTCCTAATTTCATCAGCTCTCGACACCCTGGAACATGAACACCTTGGAACATGAGTGATGTTCCACAGCATTCGTATCTCAGCTACTTGCATTCTATTTGTGTCTCGTCCTCACTGCCCTAAACTCTGAACCATATAACATAACTGGCATAACCACTGCCCAGCAGAACTTCCCTTTTAACTTGATTGGGGGCCTTCCCAATTGAAAGCTAAACACAGACAAACCTCTCATCTATGACCCCCCCCCCCCCATCAACAGATTTCGGATGTAATGAACTGTGAGTAAGAGTTGGTAGCCAACCAAAAATGGCTTGCATACGAGATTGCATTTACACTGTTACAATTCCTAGATACTACAGATAATCTTTCCATTCAAGCTTATTATCAACATATCCGTGCAGTAAGATAATTAATAATGTGTGAACAGTAAAAGTGTGGAAAGCAATTAAAGTTTGATTCAATTTTGAGGCCTAACCTACCTCAACCGTGTCCAACACCTGACCATAACCTCCCAGGTACCACAACTGAACAAATACCTGTAGCAGCCACCAGCAATGTTTAGCTGCTAATACATAACGACTGAGTTATTACAGAGGTTTTATAGCTGAAACAAAATCCTTCCCATCTCTCCTTATTAGTCCATATATAATTGGTTTGCCTGCACTCTGTCGTCTTTGTGTTTATCTTTAGTCATCCTTTTACTATCACTGTTCCAAAATCGTTTAGGCCTTTCTCTGCTTGATCTCAGGAATCACTCACTTTCCCCACATCATCTGCAAATAACATGGACTGAAGGACCCATTCTCCTACTCCCAGCATCAGTTCGTCCAAAACTAGAATGAAGAGTTATGGACTTAGTGCTTAACCTTGGTGCACCCCAGCATTCACTGGGAAGCCTGCAGTATTTCCCCAAGGAGTCCTTAACTTGATTATTAAACCATTATAGATATCCTGCACTATCCCGATTAACTGTTCTTCTGCCTCCTTTTTTGCATAATACCTCCCAAACTACCTGCCATGGAACATTATCATAAGCTTTCTCCACATCAATGAAGATTACATGAAGATCTTTCTTTGTTGCCCTATGCTTTTATATCATCTGCCTGAGAATGAAAATTGGTTTCTTTGGGAATGCCATAGGCGTTATTCCATTACTCTCCCAAGCTTCATAGAATGGCTCATAAGTTTGATACCTCTATAGTTACCACAGTCTTGAACATCACCTTTACCCTTGAAGAATGGCACTATTCAAAACTCACGCCATGCAGAAGGCATTCTATCTCTGGTAGCTATCCTATCGAAACGTTTCCTTAGCCCCCGATCCCTAGGCTGAACCACACTTCGATGGGAACTGTCTTGGCCTACAGCTTTTAAACCTTTCATCTTCTTAAGAGCCCTGACTACTTCCTCCATTACTCTGTCCGTCATCCCAGAAGAAGTTGGATGGGTGTCAATATCGTCCTCTCCCCTTGCAGCATTTAGGCATATAAGTTTATACCAGTCAACAAAGGGCCAATTTATCTATCCGCCTTCCATCGTTTTTCTGTACTGTAATCTACTACTGTAATCTCCCTATGCTTCAGGCTACTAACTAACTAATTCCCCATTTTGCCTAAAAGGGTCCCCACGTTCCTAATCTCTGCCTTAAGGCACCCAACAAGGGGTCTGAAACCTGCTGGAATACTTGACATGTTGCCTGGGAGATGCCAGCCTACCCCCAGCCGACACTGCATTAGCTGCCATAGGAGCTGAGGTCGTTTACATCTAGGTTTGTTGTGATAAGAAATTACGTTTTATTTAACCCAAAGATAAATGCTTACACTGAGCATTCCATATTTCAATCAGAAATAGCAACCCAAAACCCCTTTCCCACCCATGGCTGACTTGGGTAGCCATCTGGTACCTCAGAATGAACACAAAGACAATACAATATATTGAACATTTATTGTCAGTGAACTTTTCGTTTTTAGGGGGGGGGGGTCCACCGACGCGACGCCAGGGGGCGATCTCCTACACCTTTTAAGGTCCCCAGTGACGATTGCAAAATTCCAATCCCTCCACACTAAAATGACTGTTTCAATTAAATTACTTATTGAGAATGTGAAATATCGTGTGAATTGGTTGGAGTTGTTGCAATCCCTTGCACTTTGCAACTCACCTTGTAGTTTTAGGGAAGGCACGAAATGAGGCCGCAGGGTGACGCAGCATAATGCAGCCCTGCGAAGTTCTACTAGCAGGCAATCACCACACATTGAATTGCAGTTTTTCAACATACTGGTTTGCAATTTGCATCAACTAAAATGGCTTTCAATGTAAAAGTGATTGCCTGCTAGCAGAATTTTGCAAGACTGCATCACACTACGTCACCCTGCGGCCTCATTTTGTGCCTTGCCATGCAGTTAGTTGCATTGGTTGTTTTCGCTGCATTTCTTGAGCAGCTTCTCTGCATGGCATGCATCCTTCTTCCGTTGCCATGGTGACAGAGCTGCTGGCAGAGATTACAGCGTGCAGCATTCTTTTCAAGCTTTCAAATTTCTGTTCTTGAATTCAAATTTTGCATTCAAATTGTTAATTCGTGCAAGTGCCATAATTGTTATAAAGCCCACCACACACGATCAGTTTGGTTTGTCAGTTCGGTGTGTGCACATTGATGTGTTCAGTTTTGTGTGAAGGACTGAATTGCCCACACACGATCAGTTTGGTGTGTCACGTACTTATGTTCCTTTTCATGAAACGTCATGTGACGTCATTTGATTGTCCACATCAACCAGTAATTCTACCGTTACCATGGTGCAATTTTTGTAAAGATGACGTTTATCTGTGTTTGGGCATGCGCAGAACAAAAAAATTAACAACTGATGTGAGCAACCCCACAAACGTTCAATTCAGATTGACGTCAGTCTGAATTGACACACCGATTTGATAAATTTTAACTGACTGTGTGAAGAAATTTTTTGGTGTGAGCAAAAACATTTTTTGCACACACACGTCAGTTTGGTGTGTACACACCGGTGTGGCGGCCTTAAGCGAAGAAACGAAAATAGAGAATTTCATCTGTAGTAGGCAAAAATCGTGTTTTTGCTGGGCTCCACATTTGTATTTAATTTGCATCATCTATTTGTTGCATAGTAGAGGGAAGGCACACTTGAGGCATCTCTCACTCCAGAGAAGCCAACCCACCTCGGTCCAATATTGAACCTAGTCTATAGTACAGTATATAGCCAGTTTTTGCTCTATAGTCTCTATTGTGAATGTAGGCCCAGGAAATGAGCCAAAAGTATTTATTAAAAATGCCTACAACAACTTCCGTCACAATATTTTGGAGGAGAGGCTCAAGAAAATCCCAAAAGTATTCTTGGGGTACCTAAAAATGTGCAAAAAGGAGGTTATAGGGTTCCAGCTGTTAAGGATTGTTAAGGAATTGTAGTTAATGATAGCCTTATAGAAACAAATATTTTTAATGACCCAAGGAATGGAGGGGAATTGGACATGGGGAAATGGAGGAGGTTGTCATTACAAGAGAGAGAATAAAGAAGCATTTGGATAAATTAGTGGTCCATCAGGCTATGTGGTCAGATAACATTTAGACATCTTACAAAGACTTTCAGGAATTGTCAGCTACTTTTTGAGGGTAATTTAAAAAAAAATCATTAAACTGTGCCACTGTTCCCTATTCCTGGAGGCTGGCACACTGTGCCAGTTTTCAGGTCAGTGGATACTGCAGATCCTAAGTGCTTCAGGGCAGTCTCTTTGATGAGTGCTGTATGCAAAACATTTCAGCATACTGTTAGCAACAAAAGTATGGCAACATGAGTAACCTTTATAACTTCCTTTGAATTATGAACCCAAAATGAAACAAAACAAATGGAAAAATTAGATTTTTAAAAGAGTGTTGTATTAAGAATGAGATCATATATGTGTTTGGTCCAAAGGTTAAGTTAAAGGACTTAAAATGTAGTTTGCAAATGAATGTGAAAATGATGTCAACAAAAGTGGCAACAAGGTTAGTAGTTTGTGTGAATGCACAAGAAGAATTGTTAGTAACAAGAAAATTGAGTGAAAAACCACTAAAGGGCAATTGCATTTTCAAATTCCAGAAAGGTTGATGTCAAATCAAATAATACAAACTCATTTAGTATGCCAAGATCAAAAGAAGTTGCTCCTGAAGTTAGATAACGAGTTCTGGAGTTGTTTGAGGGGGGAATGAAAAAGATAATGATTTCTAAAGTATTAAATATGAATAGGTCAACTATGACAAAGGTATTGGCAAAGTATAAAATCTGTGGTCATGCGAATGATGCTGTACGAAGTTGCCAAAATGCAAAACTGATGTTAGGGTGGATTGACAGATTGCATTGGATTAGTTTTGTGGGTTGGGGAGTAAGCCAGGAGCCATAACAGGTCGAACCCTTAGGAGGCTGCCTGCAGGAGATAAGAAGATAGGTGAAAGGATGAAGGAAAGGGTTAATTTGCAGCAGCCAATGTTCTTTACCAACCACCCAATTTGGTATTGATATGGGCTTGTGCTGCTTGACTTCAGTAATCTCATGGGAACTGGTGTGGCCAATGCAACTTGGCTGCACAACAGAACTTGGATCATAAAGATGTCCAAAAGAGAGCCTTTCAGTACATCAACAGTCATTCAGGTAGAAATGGGAATGGAAAATATTAGTCAAACAAGCAATTCAGAGACAACTTCAAGCTGGGAAACTTCATTCCCAACAACCAGTGAAGAAACCATTTATCTCATTAAAATATCAAGCCAGGATTGTATTTGCTAATGCTCACATCAATTGGACATCACTATAATGGTCCAAAGTATTGTGGTCAGATGAGTCTAAATTTAATTTTATTGGAAATGATGGGAAATGCAAAGTTTGGCAGCCGAATGAAAAAAAAGTTGATCCTAAGTTAATGAAATCATCAGTAAAGCATGGTGGTGGCAACTTTATGGTATAGGGATGCTTCTTCAGAAACTGTCGTGGTCCATTATACGAAATTAAATGTTAAATGGATCACATTATGTATAGAGACATTCTTCTTCAGAACATGTAGCCATATTTTATGGATGAAATTCCACTCAGAGGAGCCATTTTCTAGCAGGATAATGATCCAAAACATTCTTCTAAGGTGGTTCAAGTGTTTTTGTTAACTAATAGAGTAGAAGTTATGAAGTGGCCTGCACAGTCCCTGACCTCAATCCAATTGAGCACTTATGGAATGAAGTCAAATGTCAAATTGGTGATGAACACTTCTCCAATGATTCTAACCTGTTTGCTTGAATTAAAAACATCTGGGCATCACTTTCACCCTCCATTTGCACCAATCTGATGGATTCAATGGGAAACCTATGTCAAGCAGTGTTACAGGCAAATGGATACCCCACAAGATATTGATATTTTAATGTATTCTTTGATTTTTAACGCCACCCCTACTCGCCAACCATTAACACAACTTTTCCGCACCCCCGTTCTGTGGGCCCTAGAGATATGGTAAAGCTTCAAGATGGACATGAGCAACATCAGGAATCCCCAGGGAAGTGTATTGGGATCCTTATAAGGCCTGGTGCACACATGCGATTTTTACTTGTGTGGCACCAACGTGCCCTCGCAATTGCAAAATGAGATACATTAGTTGCAGTGGGGCCACCATGGCTCCAAAATCCAGAGTTGCATCAGGAAATGCCTGCAGTTCCCTATGAAACTGCCAGGACAGCATGGGGAAACACTGCAGGTTTCAACGTTCAGGTTGGCGTGCATCAAGGGTCGGCACTTAGCCCATATCTATTCACACAGTACCTGTTGTTTGCCGATGATGTAGGAAGAGTGGAGGAGTCCAAATAGGATGCACCAAAAGGCCTACAAGACCTTAAGACAGCCATGGAAAGAGGGGGTCTTAAGGTGAACAAGAAGGAGGCTGAGTACCTGGGCAAGGGGGAGAGATTCTTTGTAGTGGTGAAGGGATTACAGCAGTGCAAGAATTTCGTTATTTAGGATCAGTTTTCCAGAGCAATAGGGAAATAGATTCTGATGTGACCCATAGAATTAATGCAGGATGGCTGAAGTGGGGTCTCGTGTGACCGTCAGGTCCCAGTGAAGTTTAAGGTCAAGGTATACAGAAACATCATTAGGCCTGCTATGGTGTTGAGTCTTAGGTCTGAGTGTTGGGCAATTAGGAAGAACCATGAAAAGCAAATGCAAGTGGCTGAGATGCGAATGCTGTGCTACATGTGGTGTGTCAAGACATGACAGAATTAGAAACGATGACGTTAGGGGTAGCTTGGGGGTGGGAGATATTGTGGAAAAGATGAGAGAATAGGTTGAGGTGTTGTGGGCATGTGATGAGGGGAGAGGAGGAGCTTACTACATCCATTGTGGGACTGCAGGTAATTGGGGCCACCAGAGGTGGTGCAGAGGGACATGGGGGCGTGTAGGGTGGAGGGGGAGTTGGTTAGGGATAGGCGGGAGTGGAGGATTAGAACCTGCAGACCCAACCCTGACTCAGATGGGAGAAGGGTGAGATGATGATGATGATGATTGTTTGTTGGAGTTTAAGGTCCCGTCAACTACAAGGTCATTAGAGACCCGTCCACTGCATAGTTCTAATGCATATACTGCACAGACACTACACTAATGCGACGATTATTGGGTGTTAGCAGTACCCATCTTTCCCGAGCGACCACCCATGTCAGTAATAACTGCGCTTGCGTTGCTTAACTTCAGTGATCAGACGAGAACTGGTGTGTCCAACGCAACTCGCCGCTCCCCATGATGATGATGATGATGATGATGATATAGGGCTTAACATGCAATTGTTTCTTGGGCTATTTGCAGATAACACATGTATTGCAACGGTAGTGGGTGAGGGGTTATCTTCCTGCACAGAATTTCAACATGACCTAAACGAGATGTATGATTAGAGCAGAAAGTGTGAGTTCCGAATAAACCCGCACAAATGTAGCTTCCTTAGGATAAGCTGGTCTTGAAAGCGGGTTGATTTCACTTATTGCATAGGTGGCATTTGGGCACCTGGGTGCACCTGGAAGGAGCCCACTGACAAATTAGAAGGCTGGGCGTGCCTTTGGTTTGGTTAGAAGACTGCTGGGGGACAGCACAAAGGAACTAAAAGAAATAACCAATTTTTCACTCGTTACGCCAATTGTGAAGTACTGCAGTCCAATTTGGTTTCCCTTTAGGCAGGGTATATCTTGAGAAATTGAAATGATCCAAAGGAGGGGAGCAAGAATTGTGCTGCATTGCTTCTCTCATAGATTGAGCGTCTCGGGTATAATCACAGAATTAGATGGAAACTCACTGCATCAGAGGCGGGTGTCTGACAGCATTAAACTTTTTACAGGCTGTTCCAAATTGGGTACAAGGGTATTCCAGGTGGAAGCTTATGATCATCCTTTCAAATTGAATGAGATCAGGGCATGAACAGACTCATTACTGGTCTTTTCTTCCAAGGGTCATTCAGCAATGAGATTTTCTTAGTGAGGAAGTTTTTGTAAGAAGGTACATTATAGCAGTTATGCAATACCGTAATTATTCTAATAAACGGCGCCCTCCAATAACCGGCGCACCTTTCAGCTGAAAAAAATAATAGTTATCATGCAAGTCAACTTGAATTTTTTTAATGATTACCCCTTTAATGCTACACAGGGGTACTGGTATCATCATCATCACACCCTTATCCAGCCTGTGGCAGGGTTGGGTCCGTGGGTCCATCGAACATGCTATGACTGGGAACACCCCAGCCAAGCGTCTGGAACCCGCAGGAATATTGGCTGGTTGTCTGTGTGGGGATGCCGGCCTACCACACTGTTGCAACACAACATTTTACAACCAAAATATAGATTTTGGCAGGTAAATTAATGCTTTGTCAGTTTTAATATTGCATGGTGTCTGACCTATTGCACAACAACTATACTGCAATAAGGAATCAGGCTCATGCCTGAACAGAGGTACTGGTGTACCCCAGGGTTTTTCTTCCTCCTCTCTGTTCTGTGGGTGACCCTGGTGCAATGCGATTCACAGTATTTTCACATGATAGGTTGAACTTCCTAATAAGTCACAGTCATGTAAACTACGCTTTAGTGCAGATATTATTGAAAGAAAAGTTTCAAAGAGAAAGTATTCTTTAGCATTTAAATTGTTGGCAATTTCTGCAGTTGAGAATGATAGTAATCGCCCTGTGGCTAAACCTCTACAGTTATCTGAATCTAGGGTAAGGATTTAAATTTTAAATGAACTCGATTTCATTTTGCCAATAAATTCAGATGCAAGAGTGGCATCAGCAAAAATCAAAATTAATGAAATCAACTTGTCCGGCTAAAGAGTTTTCATTTATAAATTGAAAAAAATAATAAACGGCGCCTTCTAATAAACGGCGCCCTCCAATAAACGGCGCGACAAAAAAGGCCTTTGAAAAAAAATAAGCGGCGCGCCGTTTATTAGAATAATTACGGTATATGGCAGATTGAATGTTAAGCTTCAGGTGCCTTAGGGGTTAAATGGTTTATTAATTAGAAATGAGAGTCATTCTCTACACTGCCAATTTGGCCTATCAGGGCTCGCTATGTATTCAATTACAAGAGGACGGTACTACGACCATACATGAGGGCAATGTGCATTACCATATCACCACCCTCATACTTTTGTTCTGTGAAGATCATGTCTTTGGCACACATTTTCTTAGGCCCCATGATTAAACAGTACAGCCTGTTTGTAATGCACAGCACGAAGCTTGACGAATTGGCAAGTGTTGCAAGCATTTTAACATTGACTCGAGGTTGTATGTCGAATTTCTGCCTGTATGTAGGAACAATCTCTCCACGAATTTTTTGCTCATATCTCAATATACTCGTGTTTAGAGGTACTATTGTATTGAATATTATTCCAAAGTAGAAACGCCTTTGTAGACCACATGCTAAAGTAGCAGCGGTAAAACTAAGTTGAATTATTTTTCTTTTACAGCTAACTAACCTCTGTCAGTTACTTGATGACATTTGGGAGGAAAACAAAGGAACTGTGATACTATACCAGTGGACTGAAGCATTGGTCGAATGCCTGCCAAGGCTCGATATTCATAATAGTCTGGATCTTTCCTGGACTTTGCAAAATCGAAAAGAGAACAGCAACAAATCAACGCCCGAAAAAAGTGAAGGAAGGGGGAAACCAGTTATTGCTCCTGCAGGCAGGAACAATTTAAAACCAACCAAATGGCGCATTCGGGAACCTGGAGATCCAAGAGCATTGCCTGATAGTGGTGATTTGGCCACTATACTTCCAACCATAATTGAATATAATCAAACCAAGAGCGATAAGAGATTTCAAACTGAAACCTTTGTGTGTAAAGTTTGTTTTGAATCCAAGCTTGGAGCCCAATGTTTGCAGTTCACAGGATGTGACCACGTTTATTGTAAGGAGTGTATGAAGTCATATTTTGAAATTCAGATACGTGAAGGGAACGTGGCCTACCTTAATTGTCCTGAAGACAAGTGCAAGTCACAGGCAACCCCAGCACAGGTAAGTCTCAGCTCAAGTCGTCTTTATCTGGGTGTCTACTGAGAGAAAACTAAATAATCATTACACAAACATTCGTTAATATATTTCAACATTTTCGTTAAATGTCCATCCTTAAAGTCCACATCGTAAATCTCTGACACACTGTATGCAGTGTTACACTTTACATTTGTGAAATAGTTTGCACAGCACCAGGGAGAGAACCAGCTTTTGTGAAATTTGAACTGTGGTAACATGTTTTTTGATGGCAGGTTCGTCAATTAGTTGGAAGTGAACTGTATGCCAAGTATGATCAAATGCTTCTGGAATGCACTCTGAATTCAATGAGTGATATTGCTTACTGTCCAAGAATATCTTGCAACAGTCCTGTTCTGATTGAAACGGAAAACTCAATGGGCACTTGCCCAGTTTGTTTTTTCGTTTTCTGCATCTACTGCCGTATGACATCGCATGGTGTGGAACCCTGTCGTGTTAAATCGAGTGAGTTCCTGACTATTCAGACTTAAGTGGCCAAGAACTGCCGTTCCTTTGCAGAGGCTGCTATTTCTTTCCAGAAATGCACTAAATTGTTCTTGTTATTTTTTATCTGCTAGAGGAATTTCGACAGCTTTACGAAGCTTACACAAATGGCACTGCACAAGAGAAGTCTCTCTTGGAAGCCAGATATGGCAAAACTCAGCTTCGCCGAATTATTGAGTCGACGTTGTCAGAGACTTGGTTAGAAAGCAACAGCAAGCCCTGTCCAAACTGCTATGCTCTAATCGAGGTAAGTGAGGATCTCAAATTTAAGTTTTTTAGCACATTTGTATGGCGTGGTGGCTGTGTTGTTGTGTGTTCCGAGGAACATGCATTTCTTTTGGGTACTTGAGGGAAACCTTCCATCGTTGCGTCATAAGGGAAATAAACTCTGTACCTCTTGTGGTGTTTACAATGTCAACAACACACTTAAAAGATCCCTTTCTACATGAAGTGCAATAAATTTGTAGATCGGCAAGATTTTAAAGAGTTAACCCTTAACATGTGACGTGGAATTCATGGTACACAAGTGGTGAGGTGTGGTCCCAGGGACCACGTCAATTATTCACTAATTTGAATTAAATATAGCTTCTTTTTTAATGTCCGTCATGCAATAGGCCAACAGGGTCCTTATAATTAGGAAACACCTTGAAATATCCACAAAATATCTGCAGTATTGCTAACAGAATAGGCTAAACTGAATAGAAAGTACTTTTTGCAAATCTCATTCTAATTTCAAATAGCATATAACATTGTCAAATAGTTACATAATCAGTGAGGTGAGGTGCCAGGGACCACGATTTTTCTGTCTACAATTTCCCTTTTTAACTTGGGATCCTGACTGACCGGGATTCCCACTAGATAGTAAAAGATAGGAAGGTACTGAAGGAATGACCCTTGTAACTTTATTGTTCTAAAAGTTACTAATGAAAATTTAAATGATGTGGTCCAAGGGACCACGTATCACAGGTTAAGGCCGGTTCAGTGGGAAGTGCTACCAGCAAAAACAGCACGCGTACAACAAACAAAATTGTGACGTAATCACTGTCACCAAGACAGCACGTGTACTTGTTCAGTGGTAGGCAGCATATAGGACGCACGATGGCTGATTTTGGCAATTTCCACTAGGTGGTGTAATAACTGAACAATGATGTAATGGCATAATGGGCGTCGTCTGCAGTGCAACCAGCCAATCATATGCGGGCAGGAGCACTGTGCTCTGAAAGCAGTTGATAGCTAGTCAACTGCACTTTTACACCCATTCCTCAACTCCCTCCCTACATAATTGCACGCCGATGTCACCCGTTTCATCTGCTCACGCGGTGTCTGCCGTTGTTGCATGTGCCACTGAACCAGCATTTTTCTGTTTGTTTTGTCCCTCCCCGGGGCGGCGTTCTTGACAAAAGTGAATTCTGACATGGAATAAGTTAGATTGCAGTATTAGGCTATGGTTACAGTGGATGCAGGTTCTGACGAAGTCGAATTCGTCTGAATGGCTCCGATCTATTCATTAGAACACAGTGGTTACTGTGCGCACGAATTCTGAATATCAGTACAACTTTCAGCAACCATGAATGCAGACGACCTTTATTACCTTAGAAGTCCATTATTGAAATTATTGTTGATATATGGGAAGAAGAAATATGTTAGTTGGAGAAATTCATTTCAGTACCATTTATTATAATTTAACCAAAATAATTTAACAGAGTATTGTGTATGAAGAACTTTGTAAATGAATTCAAACACCTACTTCATAACATACTAGTACTGTTCATCTCTTGAGCGATTATTTACTACTTTTGCCAAGAAATATTCCTGTTGTGGTAGTTTTTGCCAAATACCAAATTTAATTTGTCTACATCAATTGCAATGGAACTGTGAAAATGGGAGGTGACTCAGTCCTGAACGTCAGAAAATGCATGAAAAATTAAACCCATTTGAATGAGCAAGTTCTGACGTGTTCTTGCATTATCTGATGAGGAACTCGCAAGCAACGTAAACACTCTCATATTCTTTTCATTATTTGATTGTTCTGACGAATCCATCAGAATTCGTTTTTGTCAGAAGCCACATTCACTGTAACCATAGCCTTAGAGTGGCAGTCGATGGCATAAAACGTGTTCTGCGTGTCAAAGGGTCACCTCAGTGGTGCAATAGGTATCGTGGTCGATTTACTGCACAAGTGGTTCGAGGTTCGATACTGGATCGAGGTCAGTTCGCCTGCCTCGTAAGACCAAAGACTCTTTTGATAGGTTCGGCCGCCCATGTGCAAATATGTTGAGGCCTCCTCCCCCTCATAATATTTTTACTTCTACTTTTTTTTTAATTTTATTAGTTTCAGTACATGTTCTTTGCATACTTTGAACAAATGGGTGGTCGACCCTGGTCCTGTGTTGTGAATGATGTCATTTGCACGTATTCGTTCGTTGGTGTTTTGGAGCCCTCACTGCATACTTCTAATGCCAAGACTGTGCACACATTACCCAGTGGTAGCGAATCTGTGACCCACATGGAATTTTAAGTGACGCCATCGTGAATCATATCTAGTTTTTCGTCTCATAGTGTGTGTGTGGGGTGGACTGGGACCTGGCGGGCTAGATCCTGCAGACCATGCTCTCCCTCATCACGCAGACCTGCTCTACCATGTAACTGGTAGATGTACGAGCTTGCGCCCTAGCATTGCGTCGCTGGATTGCCCCAACAAAAAGTAAACGACGATAAATAGGCATAGGGGTTGCAGGTTTGGTCAACAGCCGGGTGTGGAAAATCACGGTCCAATATATCACTCATGTGTCCATTCAGATGTGTACCCAACTCTGCCATATGCAGGAAATGGGGGAGGAGTTGCTTCTGTTAAGAGTATAAAGGTTTGAAGGAAACCAAGTGATTATTTTTTTTGACTTTCATCGTGCCAGCCTTTTTTTTTTAAACTCCGTTTGTTGTCCGTAGTGCATTTAATATTGCAATGCAATAGGTCATCAAGGTTGGTGGTTTACTCCATTACACACGTTGCCTTTCTACATAGTATCTATGCAACCTACCCACTTCCATAGATACCTCAACACCTGTAGCTTGCTTATTTTTTTCAGAAAATAGATGGATGTAATAAGATGATGTGCTGGAAATGCAATCGTCCATTCTGTTGGTTGTGTATGGCGAAGCTTGATCCTGTTCATCCGTACAGCCATTTTGATGATACAAAGAATGAGTGCTATGGACGATTGTTCCCATTTGATGCAGCTTTGGAGGAAGAAGATGATGATGATGATGATGAGATTGATCATCATTTTGGATTTTTATTATAAATGCGTCGTTAATTATTTTATCAAATAATAATGTTTATCAATAATTGTTACAACTACAAAATGCCGAGCTTTCAAACAGCCTTAAAGCACTATATAGCATATGATGGTTGATTATTTTCAAATTTATTTTCGTGGTCAACACAATAAATACAAAGTAAGGTGCAATACTGCTATTGCCGTTTCTTAACAACTCTTGCTGGTTTAATTGCTGGTTTCTTTCCTCCACGATCAAAAAATGAAGTTAACGTCTCTGCCATATCTGGCATATCAAAATTCGGACTCTGTAATTGTTGCATTTCCTACAATGACAACAAAATATGGGTTTTAGCATGATTCTAACGGACTTCACAAACTGGGAATATCATGCAGAACTTACTCGTTGAGTTTCTGGTCCAGCTGCACTCATCAATTTTGGCATTACTGCTATGAGAAGCAGTGGTAGTACCATCATCAAGACCTAATTACAATAGAAATGGACATGACTGAAGTGGATGCATTAGACATACTATTGCAAGTAGAAATTACCGTCTCCAACTGACCATTGGGCTGAAAAGAAAGTCTGTAATCCGCCATTGTTCACGGACTTGAAAATAATTAAGTCTGGCCCGGGGTTTAAATTTGAGAGGATATGGTAACTGTGAAACTGAATTAGGTTGAATTAGATTTAGTTTTCGAGCTCTTATCTTGCCTTTGGAGTTAATGTCCACACGGACAGGCTCATAACTGAAGTTTGCATTTGCCACTTCGACTACGTAGGAGCCTGAAGGAATGTTATGTATCAGAAATGAACCATCATCCCTGGAAAATACAAGAAAGAAAACCTGAATAAAAAGTTGCTGAATTATGTTAACATGTACAGTGCAACCCAGATATGAGGTTTCACCCAACCTCTGCTGTGCTGCCCTGTAACCATAAAGATATCCATCTGTGACATCCCTGTTGTGACTGGTGTTTGATTAGGTGCTTGTCCACCATCCTAAACCACATATTTGCCAATGCAAGTCCACTTGCTGTGTCGAGAATTTGCTGCCCTTCCATGCCGTTCCATACCCCTTACTATCTTTGCCTATATCACCATTGAAGTCTCCACCCATGCTCATTCCCTTTATGATGCCCTACCTCAGCCTCTAGTGAGTGTACCAAATCATCAAAGTCTGTCCAGAAACCCACCTTGGTGGGTTCATCAAGACCTGTTGGGGGGGGGGGCATATACACTGATGAGGTGGAACACTACTCCTCAGCAAACCACTATAACTGCTATTGACTCATTTCTCAAGGGTGACCCCTTGTTGCAATGCACTGTCTGATACAGTAAAACCTGCCTAAACTGGACCTTGTATAAACCAGAAACCTGGCCAAACGGAAAATAAATTTCGGAACGGAATGATTTCCCATTTAAAATACTACCCTAAACCGGAAAACTGCCTAATGCAGAAACGAAATATGTTTTGGGAACCGTTTGCATAAATAACCTAAGACGGATTATTTTATGCATAACACTACAATGCAGGCATTAATTTTGAGCGTGACAGTACATGCACCAAAGTTCTAGGGACCATTATGGCCATATACACACAGAGCTACCCAATAGTGAAGCAACGAAAATGTACTTTAAAAGACATGTGGTGACAGGGGCAGATCCAGGGGGCAATGCAGCCATGTCTCCCCTCTCAGTGCCTCAGAAGTTCCTATACTTAGAATTTTTTATCACACAACACTTTGTTACAGTTTCACTACAGTTTCTTTTATCTGCAGGTTACATTTACACATCACATGGGGCCATGGCTTTACTTCCCATCCAATGGAAGGTGCACTCTCACCCAAAGAAGCTAAACCACCCAGCATGTTCATATTGGCACATGGCATGCCAACTATAATTCATATTCCACATATTCACACCAACTGTGGGAGTTTTTGTAGTCCAAGGTATATTATGAAAGCTGTCCCCACTTCATTAGCAGCCAGCCAATTATGTAAAGACACCAACTTAACCCTTGAGTGGGTGCATCAAAGACAGTTACACCACTGGGTGCATGGCGAATTCTGTTCACCACTTTAT
Source organism: Trigoniulus corallinus (assembly GCA_013389805.1). Lineage (NCBI taxonomy): Eukaryota > Metazoa > Arthropoda > Diplopoda > Spirobolida > Trigoniulidae > Trigoniulus > Trigoniulus corallinus. Next base: position 5,479,851 of record JAAFCE010009058.1, read on the forward strand.
ATAGCATGTTATACCTCCATTCACACACCAAAATTGTTTCAAAATGATTTTTTCTGGTACATAAATCTTTGGCAAGTATTGAAATGGCATTATGTGAAAATGATGCGAAATATATGATGTACAGAACAGAATTATTGATGCTGAAAAAATGTAATTTTTGGACTACTCTGACTGTTCTTCACCACCCACATTGACACATTGTTGAACTTTCACAATCTATTACCAGATAGATTTTGAACCCCAAAATCAAAAAGACCTACAAAATGAATTAATTTAAAGGTACCTAGAAGGGCACTAGATTTGGTCCAGGTTTAATTGGTTTATTTATTGAAATTTTGTGCATGTGAACTAAGTTCACCAATGTGCCTGCTCAAGGGTTAACAGGTTGTACATGAATTGCTGAGAGGTTGACCTTCCTCTTTTTTCTTTCCATCCTATCCGTTCCAACAATCAATTCTGTTTAATACTCTGCACTGCATTACTATTATTTCATAGATTCCTATGGGAGTGTTGGGTCTGCTAGTTCTGGCCTCCACTCCTGTTTCTTCCACCAGGTCCCCATCCACCCCACACACTATCACATCTCTCCATACGTCCTGCTCCCATGTTTACTTTTGGTCTACCTTCTATCTTGTCTACAGCCTATAAGCTGCTTCTTATGATGGACCTAACGGCCTAACTAGCTCTTCTGCTCTTTTTATATAACATGCCCATGCAACCTCAGAATGTTCCCATATTTCTTCTTCACTGTTTTATATTGAGCTATCCCTTTCTGTTTGTTCTTGTGATCCCATGTAATCCTTAGCACAAACAGTCTATTGCAAAAGGGTGGGGGGAAAAGACCATCCCTTTTACTGGTTACTTATTTTACCTAGCGATTGAGGTGAAAGATGCATGCAATGCACCTTCTTTGGTAAAGAACCTTTACAATAGGCACGTTTTGGCGATTGACTAAATCAACTTTGGTCACATTGTTTTACAAACAATGCGTTTTGGTGGTGCACAAACCAATTTGGTCAACTTTGATCAGACCAAAGGATGACCAAAATAAAAGCATGGTTGTGCATTTGGTAAAAGAAAAATAAAATTGGCGGCATACTCCAACCAGTTGTAGCAGATGATAGGAGGTACTGGTAACAAGTTTAAATTATACAAATCCGTTTGTTGTATTAATTTAGTGATATTTTAATTTGGGAAATTATTTTTTTAAGTTTATTGAATTCATTATTTTTTTAACTTTAGTGAATTCGTTTTTTAGTTCGTGAATTACTTTAGTTTAGTGGATTTTGTTTTCATTTTAGTGGATTTTGTTTTCATTTTAGTGAATTCATATTTTTTTAGCTTAGAGGATTCATTTTTTTTATTTTAGGGAATTGTTTTTATATTGTAGTGGGTTTGGTTTTAAGTTAAGGAAATTCATTTTCTTAAGTTTAGTGAATTCCTTGTCGCGGGTCCTAAATTGTCTTACCAAAGCGTTTTGGCGATCCCTTTTGGTCAGACCAAACATGATATTGTGGTCAAACCACAATTGACCAGGTCAATCGCGAAAACGCGCCTAATGATCTCTACTTTCGGTCCACCTCGCCGCAAACAAGATACATATCGATTCTGTGAATGATCTCGTGTAGCCAGGAATATCCCGTTGGTACAAATCTCGCCTTTCTTGGAAAAATCTCAATTCCGCTTTCTTTCTGCCCAGGAAAATAATGTTTAGTTACAAAAACACTTGTTTTCGTCAATAATTTTGCCCTAAAACACCAACGAACCCAATGGAAACTTCAAAATAGAACAACCGGGTAAAAGGGAAAGCGTAGCCTTTCAGATCACTTGAAATTACACATCGCACATATGCCAATAACACAATAATGACTCAGTTCGTGTGTGAAGTATCTTGGCTCAGACGACGAACAGATTAACCCTGTAACTTCGGAAGAAAATTACAAATTTTCATTCAAACAGTTCAAACATATTACCTTAGAAAACCTAAATATTCTCCGCCGTTCACCAAGACTTTCGTTACAGTCGCCCAATTCTCGTGTTCCACATCAGGTGGTACGACTTTTCCTTCGATTTTTGTTAAGCCTACGAGTGTCTCTTGAGCGCATGAGATATGTAATAAAATACATAAACAAGTTAAACTTACACTACAATACATCATAAGGGAACGTTCGAAAATTTCACTCGGAAACACACATAAAGGCATTGTAAATTTACTGTATGTTCCAACTAGCTGACGATTTCGGATTAGCAACTAGCGACCCTAGTGGCAAAAAAAAATTATCGGCGTGCCTCTACATCTTGACACTGAAATCAGAGTGCTCAAGAGATCAGATTATAAAAGCACCAGGTCCTCATGAAGAATACTATTTATTATTAATTTTAATTACCGCCGTGAGAATGAAAGTACACCTCATTACCTGATTTAGCATTTCTACCTCCCGTATTTTGTGCACATTCCTCGTTTTCAATGAACCGTTATTCACAGACATGCAAAGGACTTCCAGTGAATACTGTCAGAAATATGGCACATAATCAAAATGAATTTAGGATGTCAGCAAAGTTTAACTGGACCATGCTATTGTTTTCATTTGCAAATTACAGAAAATCAATGGTTATCTAGAAATAAATCTCAATAAACCGCAGAAATGGAAACAGGGGTCGCATAAAAATTCCAGGACATTTGACAGAAGGATTCCAACATCAGCTACTAACAAAACGTTAACACCTACAGTAGTTGTCAAAACCTGAGTATAAAAGCTGGAGTGTTAGATCGTCGTTTTCTTGAGAAATTGGCCAATTTTTTTAAACTTATTCCTTAAGGCAGGAATATGTACTTATAGTGCGCCCCTGGTGGAAAATTTCTGACCAGAATTATTTTTAATAATTTTTACGCAGAACTTATACTTTTCGGTAATGTTGTCCTTTCAGGGTATAAATGATTGCGTATTTTTAGCAGACGATGCGGTTGACCAAATTATAAGAAATACATGGTGTCACACGCAGTCATTTGTGTAAGCCAGGGATTCCCAACGCTGTTCGCGTAGACAAATATTTTTTTACAAAAAGCAACTTCTAACCTTTTTTCCCGCCTATGGCAGGGTATTACTATACCCATTTGTCCCTCTGAATGGACACAGGGCGATATATTGGTCATACTTTTTTCTGCAGCCGGTTGCCGGCCGAAGCTGCACCCCTATGCTTATTTATCGTCCGTCTAGCGTTCGTTGGGAAATGTTACCGACGCCAGGGGGCAAGCTCCTACACCTGGAAATTTTTACTTCATCTACCCGTTGCATAGTACAGAGGGTTCTTTCACGCGCAAGTGCCATCATACACCCACACGGGACCTCAGCTTTACTTCTCATCCGAAAGAAGGCCCACTCGCGGCCTCTCGCCCAGAAAAAGCCGACCCACCTCGGTCCAGTATCGAACCTAGAACTACTGGCGAAGTTGCCGAGCGTGCTAACCACTATGCCACCACAGCGGGTTTTTAAATATTTCTCTTTACGCTCACTAAAAATTTAAAAGAAACTATTTTTCTGGTTATATATATTTGCGAATCATTATTTTCAAACATGATTTAATAAATTGAAAATATAGATCTCCACTTTAGCATTACAGTTGACTCTTGATATAAAGAACAGGGTAGCTGGTCCGAGCAAAAATTCCTATACCTCCCATGTATTAGCTGCTTGATATAACAAAACCACTCGATATAAAGAACGGTTTGGCTGGTCCCTTCATTATCCCACAGAGCTAAACGACTCTTAATAACGAACAGCTATTGGGTGTCATAGGTCAGGGACAAAGAATATCCATTTGTGCCATTGAGAAAAAAACATATGCAACCAGCTTTAGGTAAAACCCACTAGTAGACATAGAAATCCACACCAACAATGTGTAAAACAAGGCCGCTAGGCAGAGCTGGCACAAGCATTTGAAGAAACGGGTTCAAAAATAATTTTGTGGGGCCTTTTGTAAGAAAATAAATTTTAAATTTTGTAATATAGAGGCCCACACATAGGGCATTAGTAAAGGCAAGGCCGGGTTCTGGCAAAAGTGGTGAACCAGGCTCACACCTTGGCACAAGTCTGGGTGAAAGGAGAGTGGCTTATTGCGTTGGACACACCAGTTAAGCAATGCAACACCAGTTAGTATTGACATGGGTGGCTTTGTTTGTTGTTGTTTTAGGGCCCTTCAACTACAAGGTCATTAGAACCCCGTCCACAGCATAGTTATTATGCAGGGACTGCACAAACACTATACTAACACGACGACTTTGGGGTATTAGCAGTACCCAGTTTTCCCAAGTGGCCACCCATGTCAGTACTAGCTGGGGTTGCACTTTTTAACTTTGTGATCAGACCACAAGTGGTGTGTCCAATGGAATTTGCTGCTCCTGACATGGGTGGCCGCTTGGGAAGACTGGGTACTGCTAATAGCCAAAAGTCGTTGCATTAGTGTGGTGTCTGTGCAGTCTTTGCATCTGAACTACAAGGTGGATGGGGCTCTAATGACCTTGTAGTTGAGGTGCCCTAACACAATAACAAAACAAACCAAAACTGGATGGAAGGCCCAGGCCGGGGGCGGGTCTGGCAAACGTGCTGAACCCGCTTCATGCCAGCTCTGCCTCTTGGTATAACAAACACTCGATATAACAAACGAATTTTTCATTCCCTTTGCGTTCGTTATAACAAGAGCAGACTGTATTTTTTAATTATTTATAACCTTATCCAACTGTAAATATCATTAGAAAAATTAAATGCTTAATTGCGAACCCCTGGTGCAAGTGGTCAACACAAGCAGTCTTTTTTTTAACTTAATTTTTAACTACCGTAAAATCTTATACAAAATTAGCACACATTCACAGATGTGTGCTAAGAAATACTTTTGATAGCAACGTGTTTTACATTATAATATAAACTTTGTGTTTCCTGACAACGAAGATCACCAAGATGGTGACTTCACTCTGGGCCTACGTGTGCCAAGGAGAAAAGCCTCAAACATCACTTTCTCTGTCTATGGCAACAGCAATACTGGACCTACCGGTCACTCCATTTCCTGATGTCCTGCCTCCTGCTGCTGAGTACTTGCGTATTCTTATTCTGGACTCAATTTCTCCCCATTATGCTCAATTCCTACTTTCTTTCAGTATATTTGCCACCTCAAGCACTCCTTTGCCTCAGATCCCGATGGGGTCCCATCTTCCCTCCTTAAGATTCTGACTCCCCCCAACCTGAACAGTATCTGTAGCATCTTTAATTGTTGCATGGCTAAAGGGGTGTTTCCCTCCAGATGGAAGATTGCTTTCATCGTTCCAGTCCATAAAGGGGGGTCTCGCTTCTCCCCAAGAAACTACCATCCCATTGCCACCCTTTCACCTTTAGCAAAAATTTTGGAATGGTGGATTTACGATCTTATTCATGATCCCATTCTGCAGGCAATTCAATTATCCCAGTTCAGTTTGCGACCCTTTTCATCGGTGCACTTTGCCATTCTTTCAATCTTCATGAGCATTCTTGACACCCTGGCCTCAAATAAGCTCTTTGTGCTACTTAAGACAAATGTGGCTAGGGCCTTTGATTCTGTGCATCATTCCACACTTCTTCAGGCCCTTTCCACTGTTCTCACTAATCCATATTTGTACAATTTACTCACTGCCTTTCTGGAGAACCGTCGGGTTACTATACGTGCAGTTCCCTGCTCACGTTCTCTAGCATGTGGTGTTCCCCAAGGTTTAACCTGGTTACTGCATCCCTCTCCACTGTGTATCAATCCTGGTTGATTTGGTCATTTGCCGATGACAACCATTTTGGTCACTCAGTGGATAGAAACCAGCTCACTGCTTTTCTTCACTCTATCCCAGCTTTTGTTTGTGAACTTGCCACTTGGTACTCAGCATGCAGGATGCATCTCAACATTGATAAGACCTAAGTTTTGGTCTTTTGCCTTCCTTCTACTCCTACTCACCCTATGTCCTCTTGTGACCCTGTCAAGATTCTGGGAGTTAGGTTCGATGCGACTCTTTCCTTTTTGAGGTATTGGGATATTTTGGTTACCAAAGTTAATGCCCTCTCATTACTTTTTCATCATCTCCATACTTTTGTTGCTCGTCCCAAGTTGGTTACTATTTTCCGTGCCAAAGTTCTCACCATGCTTCGCTTTGCTTCACCATTTATTGCTGGCCATTCTTCCCATCGCCTGGCCCCCCTCAAAGTGGCATATAATAACTTGATTCGTGTTATCTTTCGTCTGCCAGTTTATAAATCAATTGCCTCCTTTCTCCCACCTTTCAAGTTGTTACCATTTTGCCACTGTTTGTCTTATTTCAATATACTTATCAGCAGCTCTCCGTTTTTCCCTTCACCCCTGTCAGTTCATCTCTTCATTTTTGTCTTCACAATCGGTTTGTGGTACACCGCGCTTCATGTTTGTGTCTACACTTGGTGGGAACGACATTCGTTGCCACTTTTTTCCAGTTTGCTGTTATAAGGATTGGAACACTACCCTTTTCCATTTGGTCTTTAATTTTTTTGTGCTCTGCCCATAAATGCCTGCACAATTGCACGTTTAATTAAAATAATAATAATTTATCCATGTCAACCAATTTACGTTTTTCCAAAGTGGCACATGTCGTTGTTGACCAGTTTTTTTTTGCTTTCCATTTACTTTCACTTTCCAGTATTCTATTCGATCTTGATCTTTTCCCCTAGTCTGTGTCCTGCCATTCGTCCTTTACTGCTTTTCTTTTCCAGGACACTGCTCTCTCTTTCCGCTATGCTGCTTTGTTCCATATGCTGCTTCGTCCCCTTCCTTGCTGTGCATCGTGGCAGCCCGGTACCTGATAGAAAAGTCGTCCACAAAGAGGGACGACTTTACCGGGGGTGAATGGAGGATGGTAGGCCATTCACTGCAACAGGCAAGAGCGTCACACTCACGACGCTCCCCTGTGGGACACCATTCTCCTGCAGGAAGGCCGAGGAGTAGGTGTTACCCACACGCACTCTGAAGGTCCGTTTGGACAAAAAGTTATGGAGGAAGAGGGGCAGATTACCCCTGAGCCCCCACTGGTGCAAGGTCTCCAGTATACCATGGCGCCATGTGGTATCATATGCCTTCTCCACATCGACGAAGACAGCCACTAAGTACTGTCTGTGGAGAAAGGCCTCACGTAACGCAGTCTCCGGTGAGATCAGATGATCCACCGAAGACACCTTAGGAGGCATAACAACTTATGCGCCCCCGGCCGATTGACCAAGACCGGGCTACTGCCTTGGCCTCCCGTTTTCCCTGGAAGCTGTGGCCAAAGTGATGTTTTGGAGACGGTGAGTCGCAACCCTAGTCCCCGATGTCTGTCAGCCAAGACACAAGTGTGAGGTGGCTCAGAGACATCACAGGGCATACGCCTCCTCAACCACCAGGATCTGCTTTTCCCAGGGGTGCGGGTCTCCATGCATGGCAAACACGCGGGTAGGCGATTGTTTACGGTCACCTCAGGAAGGAGCCTACATCGACCACGTACAAGTCAGTTTGAACACTCAAACAACCACGATGTTGGTATCGTCCTGTCCAGAACACGTCATAGACAGAGACGACAGTGGTGTTGTCCAGACTGGGGCAAGAAAAAGTCACCCCTTTTTGTCACCTCTTACGACATGCAGGTATGCAGTGTGCCTGGTAGGGTGTGACGGGTAGGGGTACTCCTGTACCCCTGTGTAGCGTTTGCTGTAAGGTTGCTGTAAGTGGACCGGCAGGGTTGCTGTAAGTGGACCGGCAGGGATGCTGTAAGTGCACCGGCAGGGTTGCTGTAAGTGGACCAGCAGTCAACCCTGATGCAAATTGTCTGGTACTCGGGGATTATGCCACCCTAACAGTCTCCTGTACAAGTAGTCTCGACGACCCAAATGGACGTCCCCATGTAGGGCTCCATGTGGTAGGTACAGGCAGCGAATACATAATTATTTAAAATTATGGCATATATAAAACAGAGGCTGGGGGACCTCCACAAATAACCCCACCCCTCCCCCTTCTTTACGTTTATTGACTTGTGTTGAGCCAGAAGATGGCAGGCTTGGTCCCACCCAACTGAGTGGGCCAGCTGCCACTGTTCCCCCAGTATGCCAACCTGGATAGGGGAATGAACCTGTGGCGTCTATGGCATTGGCACCTGCCCTTAACAAGAGGCAACGACCTCTTAGCCTTAAGATGCAGGGTTCCACTGCCGATGCAAAACATGTTCCTGCATCTAAGATTTTAGGTGCAGTCAAACAACCATCCATACCTTCTTCCTATCCTCCCTGGTTTATTTCCATCTCTGTGGAGAATGGTGCAGTCTTGGGGAAGGCGTCGCCCTCCCGTATTGCCAAAGCCATCAAGGGCATTGCCAGTGATGTGACCTCGGTCAATAACTGCACAATGGCACCTTGTTGGTGGAGGCATCTGCCCCCCCACCAGACCAAAGCATTACTAAAAATGCAGAAGCTCAGTGACATCCCCGTTGTGGTCAAACCCCATCGCACCTTAAACACCAGTAGAGGTGTGGTGCGGTGCCCTGACCTATGCAGGGAATCAGAAGAGCAAATAGTGGAGGAGTTCAGGGACTAGGGTGTGGTGGCCTTCCACTGCATCTGTGTCCAACAGGATTGAGAATCCCACCCATCTGACACCTTGGTGCTGACCTTTGGTAAGCCCAAGGTGCCAGAGTATATCATGGCTGGCTACCTCCGCTTACTTGTATGTGCTTTTATCCCGAGTCCACTTCGGTGCTTCAAGTGCCAGCAATATGGCCATGCACAGAATTCGTGTTCTGCCAAGGCAATATGTCGCACTTGTGGACAGGGTGACCACTCCCCTGAGTCTTCTATGACTGAACCTTTTTGTATAAACTGCAAGAGCAACCACCCCGCTTCTTCTCAGGATTGCCCCACTTGGCTGCAGGAACATGCAATCCAGGAGTTGCATGTCCAGATGGGTATCAGCTTTCAGGATGTGTGGCGGCCGCTAGCCTTGCCAGGGACCCCCAGTCGTGGGGTGTCTTGTGCAGGTGCTGCAAAGGCAGCTGCTGTGTTCTCTGTCTGTACCCAGACAGACACCCTACCTCAGCTCCCCCCTCTCATCCGTTTTATGCCCTTTTGGGCCCGTGGGGTCCAAGGGGTGCTGCACTGTGCTAGCATTGGCTTCCAGACAGACCCTGAACCCTTTGCCATGACTTCTTCTGGCTCACCACTGCCTCTGGCCGTGCATGGGTCCCCCAATTAAGGCAGTGCCAGCTTCTTTGGAGGCCTCAGATGCTGCTCATCAAAGAGAGGTATCTCCCTTAATGGCCTCCATCCCTGTCTCAGCCCTGCCAGCCTCCTCCACAGAGGGGGTGGTGGGTGAGACAGGAGCAAAGAAAGTAGGGACACGTACCACTTCCACAGTGGGGCGGGTGTCCTTGGTTCATCCACCCAAGCTCTCTGGCCAACGGCAGAGACCACGGGGTGGTTTCATACCAAAAATGGGGCATGATGGGGATTCCTCCTTTGAGATGGAGGAAGACGAACCAATTGAAGGCGTCCCTCCCTTTTCTGCAGTGGGATGGAGAAAAGGGAGGAATAGAAACAAGCCGCCTAAGTCCACTTGATGGTAAATTTCCTACAATGGAACTGTTGTGGGTTTTCCCACAAGAGGGGCGAGATCGCACTGCTGATCTCAAGGCACAAACCTGTCTGCATCTACCTCCAGGAGATCCTGTGTCACAGTGATACCCCCATTTCGTGACGGAAGTACATTGTATGTGCAGACACCCAGCAGCAAGGAAGCCACCCTGTTGGGAGGGGTGGCTATCCTTATCCGGAATGGGTGCATTCATGTGCCAGTGGCTTTGCAGATGCCTCTGCAAGCAGTGGCAGTCTCATTGCAACTTGCTGTGCCCACCACTCTATGTTCCCTCTACATGCCACCTGGGATTGATATCCCATGGGCAGACCTCGTCTCCCTCAGTGCCCAGATTCCAAGACCCTTCTTGATAATGGGTGATTTTAATGCCCTTAATCCCCAATGGGGCTCAGACAGTCATAATCCCTGGGGGTGACTTGTGGAACAATGGGTGTCTCACAATGGCCTCATTGTACTAAACACAGGCGCCTCCACACATGTCATGACTGCCACTGATGGTCTCTCATGTATAGACCTATCCATCTGCTCTCCTGGGTTGGCACCAGAATTACAGTGGGAGGTCTTGTCAGACCCTTGTGGAAGTGATCACTTCCCCATCAAGATTAGCAGTGGAGATGGGGGCATTACCCCAACACCCACCACAGTGGTGTCTGCATCGGGCAGACTGGGAGGAGTTCGCCCACCGTATCTACTTTTGCACACTGTGTGATTTTGATGGGGTCAACGACCTAGTGAGTCACTTCACAGAGGTGGTGGTCGGGGCGGCATTGGCATCCATCCCCCTGAGCTCGTGTAACTCACTGCAAGCATGGGTGCCATTGCTGACGGAGGATTGCCGGATTGCGATTTGGGCTTGCCGAAGAGCCCTTCGCAGCTCCCAATCTCGTCCTACCCAGGCCAAAAATATTGACTATCTCCGAGCCCGGGCATATGCAAGGTGGGTGATCACGGAGGCCAAACGCTCCTCATGGAGTCAGTACGTCTCCTCACCCATCACACGCCCTCCAAGAAAGTCTGGGAAAAGCTGAGGATGATCCAAGGGACATATTTACCATCATGTGGCTCCGGTCTCCTCGTACAAGGGTGACATTGCCTTCTACCATGTGAGGTGGCTGAAGAACTGGCAAGGACGTTTGCAGCCGTCTCCAGTTCCCAGCACTACACGGCCGCATTTGTGCAGTTTAAGCAGGCTGCAGAACGGCATCCACTGAACTTCACTGGTGGTGTCGCCAAGGAGTATAACAATCCATTTACCCCTTGGGAGCTGTGGGCAGCTCTAGCAAGAGCCAGGAACACTGCCCCTGGTCCAGATAGCATCCACAATCAAATGTTATGACACCTTCCAGAAAAAGGCGATAGATACCTTCTTGAGGTATTCAATTACCTTTGGCAAAAGCATGAGGTCCCTGCAGGCTGGCGAGAAGCTACTATAATCCCACTCCAAAACCCCGGGAAAGATAGTAGCCTTCCAATGAATTATAGACGCATTTCATTGACGAGCTGTCTTTGCAAAACCATGGAACGAATGGTTAATTGGCGCCTGGTGTGGTATCTGGAACGGCACCACCTTCTTGCCAATGCCCAGTGTGGCTTCCATTCTGGCAGATCTTCGGTGGATCATCTGATCTCACTGGAGACTGTGGTACGTGAGGCCTATCTCCACAGACAGCACTTAGTGGCTGTCTTCTTTGATGTGGAGAAGGCATATGATACCACATGGCATCGTGGTATACTGGAGACCTTGCACCAGTGGGGGCTCAGGGGTAATCTCCCCCTCTTCCTCCATAGCTTTTTGTCCAAACGGACCTTTAGATTGCGTGTGGTTAACACCTCCTCCTCGGCCTTCCTGCAGGAGAATGGTGTACCACAGGTGACCGTCTTGAGTGTGACGCTCTTTGCTGTTGCAGTCAATGGTCTACCATCCTTTGTTCACCCCCTGGTAAAGTCGTCGCTATTTGTGGACGACTTCTCTATTAGGTACCAGGCTGCCACAATGCACAGCATTGAGCGTCAGCTGCAACTTGCAATAAACAGGGCCAATGAGTTTGCCACCTCTCGTGGCTGTAAGTTCTCCCCTGACATGCACTTCTGTCGTAAGCGAGGGCTTCACCCTGAGCCTCAATGTACCCTTGAAGGCTGCCTCGTCCCAGTTGTAGAGGCAGCCCGGTTTCTTGGTCTCTGTTTTGACAGCTGTCTGAAATGGGTCCCACACTTGAAGGAGCTGAAGGCTAAGTGCCTTCGCTCCCTGAATTTTCTGAGGTGCCTGCAGGTAACTGGTAACGGTGATGCTTTGGCTCTACAGATCACTTGTTAAATCACGTCTGGATTACAACTGCAGCGTGTATGCCCTGGCTGCTCCGTCAACTCTCCAGATGCTGGACAGTGTTCATCATGCTGGCATCCAGTTGTCTATTGGGGCGTTCCTCACAAGTCCAGTACTCAGCCTTTATGCTGAGGCTGGTGAACCACCACTGGCTGTGTGGCAGCAGTACTTGGCAGCAGCATACATTTTGTGGCTGAAAGGTCAGGCACAGCACCCTACACACCCAGCCATCTTTAGTAACACTATGAGACGGTCATTCGACTGCTGCCTGGGGGTTTCCTCTCCAATAGGTTTGCAGTGGATGGACGGTCTTACTGGGCCTGGTTGTGACTGTACTGCCAGCCTCTGTGCCACCCTGGACAGTGCCAGAGCCAAGATTAAATTTAATGCTTGCAGCCTTACCCAAAACCAGTACCGATAGGTCAGTGTACCAACAAGTGTTTGGACACCTCTCTTGGACGTATCGAGGCCATGTTTTTATTTACATGGATGGGTCGAAGGATGGCTCCTTTGTGGGTTGGTCAGTCTTTACAACTGGTCATCTCATAGGGGGTGCTTGTTGTTGTTTGTTTTTGTTTTAGGGCCCATCGACCACAATGGTCATTAGGGCCCAGAAAGACAATCCTCATGGTTGGGGTGTAAATGGCCTTCCCACCATGATGGCAATAAATAAGGGCAAAAGCCCACTAAAACTAACATGTACAAAAGGCAATAGCCAAATAAATATCAAAGAATAATTATAGGCAAAAGCCAAAACAGAAATAAAAGTAAAGGTAGCAAAAACGAGAACAGACATAACAATAAAAGTGGCAAAATCCAAAACATACATAACAATAAAAGTGGGAAAAGCCCAATCAGACATAACAATAAACACGGCAAAAGCCAAAACAGTAATAACAATAAATGCGGCAAAAGCCAAAAAAGACACAGAAATAAAAAGGCAAAAGCCAAAACAGACACAGAAATAAAAAGGCAAAAGCCAAAACAGACACAGAAATAAAAAGGCAAAAGCCAAAACAGACACAGAAATAAAAAGGCAAAAGCCAAACCAATACAACAATAAATGCATAAATCAGTTCAAATTCTGTGAAAAAGGCCAGCCTCTTTCACAAATACAAGCGAGCTCTCAACCCCCTGGGGGCTATCCCCAAGTGAGGCAGAGAGCTCCCGACTGACTCCCAGTCGCCATTTCAGTTCACGGTATCTCTCACAGGGACTAAAGATGTGTGCCACTGTGAGAGGCTCCCAAAAGAAGTCACACCATGGTTGGTCCTCACCCCGTAGAATGTAGGAGTGGATGACGAAGGTGTGAACGATCCAAAGCCGAGCAAGCACAACATCCTCCCTCTGTGACTGGTGGCAAGAGAACACCCAGTGCTCTGGAGTGTCCCTCAGTGTGTGGAGTTTGTCGGTGATCTCCGCAAACCACTGGGCCCGCCACTGTTCATGGACGGCCTGCTGCACCATCGGGAGAGCATCGGAGGAGGGGGAAGGTTTTTGAACACATCCTATTCTCCTCAATTATGGGATATCTGGAAAAGAATGGCATCCTTAGCAACAACCAGCATGGATTTAGGAAAGGAAGGTCATGTGGCACCCAAATGGCTTGCTTGATGGATTATATTCAAAGGGCTTTAGACAACAGAAAGCAGGTTGATGTTGTATTTTTGGACTTTGAACAGGCTTTTGTCATGGTGCCCCATGATAAGCTGAATTCAAAAATGTCAAGTCTAGGGATACATAGTAAGGTTACTCAGTGGGTAAGGTCCTATCTGCTTGATAGACAGCAGAGGGTAATGTACAGGGGTAGTGCATCTGAATGGAAACCAGCCACATCAGGGGTCCCTCAGGGAAGTGTTTTGGGTCCTTTGTTGTACATTCTCTATGTGAATGACATAGGATTTGACATTAGTTCCTTCCTTGAACTATTTGCAGATGACACATGTACTGCTCGGGTATTAGATGAGGGGATATCATCCTACGCACAATTACAACAGGATCTCAATAAGATTTACAATTGGTGTGTAAAATTGCCATTGAATTTGAAAAAGAGTAGGAGGAGTTAGGGTTGAGAGAGTTGGGACACATAAGCATCTTGGAATAATTTTAAATAACTAAGGTACCTGGAAGGATCATATTAGTAAATTGGTTGGTAGGGCTGGTCAATTCCTCCATCTGATTAGTAGGGTCCTTTGGGACAGCACAAGGGAGGTTAGGGAAACAGCATATATTTCATAGGTGCGACCAATTTTGGAGTATGGTAGTCCAATTTGGTTTCCCTTCAGGCAGGAATTATCTTGGGAGATTGAAAGGATACAGAGGAGGACAGCAAGAATTGTATTCCACAGGTTTTCTCACAGTGATAGTGTGTCTGACATGATCAGGGAATTAGGTTGGGAAACACTAAGCTGTAGAACCTAATAGAGGCATTAAGCTGATGAGTCATTCTATGAAGCTGTGGGAGTGAGTCATAGAATGTCGCCTCAGAGACTGAACTAGTATTTGCGGTAATCATTTTGGGTTTATGCCTGGTAGGTCCACCTTGGAAACCATTTTAACCTATGGCAGATGATAGAGCAGCATAGTGTCAAAGAAAGAATTTCATGCAGTATTTGTTGACCTGGAGAATGCATATGATAGTGTACCTAGACAGGTAGTATGAGAAAGTTTTAAGAAAGAAAGCGGTCGATGAAGGCCACGTTAGGATAGTGCAGGATATGTACAGGAGTTCCATTGCTAGGGTGAGTACTGCATGGGGAAACACTGCTAGCTTCAATGTGCAGGTGGGTGTGGATCAAGGGTCAGCTCTTAGCCCATACCTATTCACTCCAGTGATGGATGAGCTGCTGACAGGAGTAGGGGAATGGGCCCCCAGTGCCTGGTATTTGATGATGATGTGGGAAGGCTTGATGAGTCCAAAGAGGAAACACAACAGGGCCTACAAGACATTAAAACAGCAATGGAAGGAGGGGGCTTTAAGGTGAACATGAAGCAGACTGAGCACCTACCTTTCAATTTCAGTGGCCAGAGGCAAGGGGGTGAGATTAGTTGTGGAGGAGAGCAGGTTCCAGGGGTGAAAGAGTTTTGCTATCTAGAATCAGTTTTCCAGAACAATGGGGAGCTAGATTCAGACGTTTCCCATTTTCACCTTTCAGTGAAGGACAGAACCTACAAAAGGAGGACTGCCCTCCCTATAGGAGGATGATTGGTCACCTTAATACCTCATTTGTGAGCAGTGTGATTAATTGTGTGTGGTGATTTGTGATTGTGTTTATTGTGATTGTTGTGATTCACGGCCTACACAAATATTAACTGTATTTTAACGGTTGAAACGATTTCGTCATCCTCAGCAGATGAAATGTGATGCTTCAGTCGGTATAATGTCAACTACCCCCTGTGACTTCCCCCATATCCCCCTCAACCCCCATTTAAATTGTCAACTACCACCTGCAACTTCCCCCAGTATCCCCCTCAACCCCATTCCAATTGTCAACTACCCCCTGTGACTTCCCCCAGTATACCCCTTAATTGCCTACCCCCACACTCCATAACTTACCCCAAATAAAAAGTCATCATAAATCTCAAGCAATTATGAACACTTGAAAACCCCACCAAAATTATGAAAATTATCAATTTCACTCAACCAGAACGTCAAGCCCATAATAACCCCTCTAAAGTGAGAATTATTGCCCCAGATGACTCCTGGTCTATATAACTCAAGTAAAAATTTTAGTTTCCATATTTCCATGCAAGATAAATGGCCACCCTGATTGAAGTCAATTTGAGGAGGGTTAAAAACCTTTTATAGAAAACAGCTGCCCTATTTTATGTAGCAGCCATATTTTATACAAAGCCCTATTATTTTATATTATAATAAATTATATATTATTATTCTATCATCCAAGATAAATGGCCACCCTGATAAAAATCAATTAAGGAGGGTCAAAAACCTTTTATAGAAAGCAGATGCAAACCACCCCTGATAAAAAAACCCCTCCCTGAAACCAATGGAAGAGGAATGCAGGGAGTATAAAAATGAATGCAGAGAGAGAGAGAGAGAGAGAGAGAGAGAGAGAGAGAGAGAGAGAGAGA